>JAOQGH010000007.1:6033005-6063652 GCA_025769975.1 Gallinago jamesoni | reverse complement strand
CCCCCCCCCCCCCCCCCCCCCCCCCCCCCCCCCCCCCCCCCCCCCCCCCCACCACGGGGTGGGAGGCGGGGGTGCTGCATCGGGGCTCAGCAGCTCAGAAAACCCCTGGTCTGGGGGTTTGGGTGACCCACTGGAGCCACGCTGGTCCCCAGGGCTGGGTGCTTGGCTGCGACTACCCGCAGTGGTGGGAGCTTGGGAATTAAAGCAAAATATTCATCCCCCCCCTCCCCATAGAAGCTGGCAGGTAGCTCTGTGCCAGGGTCACCCCCACCCGCACAACACGGTCCCGGGCAGGCAGCGTGGAGCCAAGGGGTGAGGAAGCTCCAGGCTGGCCCCATGGGGGATCCAGCCAGGGTGGAGGGTGGGGGGACACATGAGAAATCCTCACCCATGGCCTCACCAAAGCCCCCCCTCCCCCAGCTGCATTACAAACCCCTCTCTGACCAACAATCAGACTGGGACCTACCATGGGGGCCAAGGTGCCTTCCCAGGATGGGGCTGGTGTAGTTTGGTTCACCAGGGAGGGGTTGGTGGGTGGGATGTGACCCATCCACGTGGCCATGACCCCCTGCTCGGGCTGACTGTCACCCCCAGCTCAGGCTGGTTCCCCCAAACAGCCGCAGCCGCGCTGCTCTTCTGCGGCTCCATTCGTATCATCGAATTTTAATTTAGTTAGTTGAGTTCTTTAAACAGTGTGAACTTGCTAAGTGCTTTGCATATTTTATACTCATGAGTAACATTTATCAAACAGAAAGTACAATTAATCAAAGAGGGGAGCTTTTGTAACTCGGAGCAGTTTGTATTCTCCCTCTTTCTCCCTGCCATGCGCTTTGCCTCCCTGGCTCCCTCCTCTTCCTCCTCTTCCTCCCTGCTGCCCTGCATGACCACAGAGCCAGGGCAGCTTCACTGTGCACTGTACACATTTATACAGACACAAGTACATACTCTTTCTCCCCCTCTTTCCACCCACTATGCCATATAAGCTATACATACATATATAAAAAGGTAGGGTTTTTATATATATTTGTGTATGTACATATATCTATGTGCACATATTTATATTTATATACCTATATCTGTCTATCTGGTGTGTAAATATATGTGTAAGTATGTATGGTGTATATGGTATGCTGTATATGTATGTATATATAGATAGGCATAACTGGTCCATGTACACTATATAGATGTGTATATACACACAGTTATACTCACAATATTATACACGCAGTGTATAGAGATAATTTTTACATATATACACACTGTGTCTATTATCTACTATCTGGTAGATAGCAGTTTGTGGTATTTGGCCTATATTGCACTATATAGAATAAATACATTTTATACATTTAGAGTTCCTGGGGGGGTTTCAGCAGTGTCAGCGAGAGCCAGCGGTCAAGGGAGTGAGGTGGGATGGATGGTCCCCAGCCCCAAGCCATGCTGGGTGGCTGCCTGGCCAGCAGAAGCATCTGCCCAGCTCCTTTTGGGGACAGGGACCAGTGACAGGGACACAGAGACCCCTGAGAAGTCTCCTGGGTGCAAGTGCGCCCGCAGCCTCTCAGCCCATGTCCTCCCTCCTCGCCGGGTGCTGGGGGTGAGCTACAGACCAGGGTTTGATTTTCAGGACAAACAGCAAAGGGTACTCTGGCTGCTGTCCCCAGGACGCCTGTGTTGGGCAATGGCCTCAAGTTGCACCAGGGGAGGTTCAGGTTGGATATTAGGAAATATTTCTTCACTGAAAGGGTTGTCAGGCATCGGAAGGGGCTGCCCAGGGAGGTGGTTGAGGCACCATCCCTGGAGGTGTTCAAGAGACAAGTTGACATGGTGCTCAGGGATATGGGTTAGTAGTGAATTGGTGTTGTTTAGGCTGTGGTGTGGGGTTTGTGTGGGGTTTTTTCTGTTCATTTGTGGGGTTTTTTTGGTTTTGTTTTCCATTGGTTGGACTAGATGATCTTAAAAGGCCCCTTCCAACCTAGATGATTCTGTGATTCTGTGATTCTGTGTTTATTGTACAGGCAGCATCACCCAAACCACGTCGGTTTTGGCTCTGAGGGTCCCAGAACCACTCAGGGGTGAAGGCTGTGCCGGTAGCTGGTGAAGGGTACAAGGATGCTGGAAGATGGTGACAGCAGAGCAGGGCTGGTGCAAAGGGACCTGCTTCTCTACCACCCCTCCGAGCGCCTTGATGGCTCTTGGTGAGTGAGGAGAAGCCCTGACCTAATTTATTCTGACTTTCCAAGCCTTGGCCACGGCACGATGGAGGTGGCTGAAGGAGCTGGGCAAACGTGGACACCGGGGCAGGTTTGGCCAGGGTCAAACCCCACTGCCTCAGGGGAGGACAGGAGGTGGGAGCATCCCACGAGGTTCCCAGCAAAGTACCTCAGGGCTCTTCCCGGGGCCTCAGGGGGCTCCATTGCTCTGTTAATTGCCATTAATGACAGCAAAGGGGGCAGCAGGCACCCACTCGGACCCGGGTTAAACGCTGACCAGGGAAGGGCTGTGCCGCCGCCACAGGACCTGCCTTGCAAATCACCTGCAACAACATGTGCCGTCCTGGTCACCTCTTCTCAAAAATGATGGTGCAAAATTAATTAGAATTAATTAATCAGAAAAGGGTAATAAGGGTGATTAAGCACCTGGGGAAAAGGGGAAAAAAAAATAAATAAAAAATTCCTGAAGAGCAATCGCAGCGCCGGTGATTACCTTGAAAGGCAGCGAGTGAGCAGGAGCAGGAGGAGAGTGTGCGGGCAA
This sequence comes from Gallinago jamesoni, assembly GCA_025769975.1. Taxonomy (NCBI): domain Eukaryota; kingdom Metazoa; phylum Chordata; class Aves; order Charadriiformes; family Scolopacidae; genus Gallinago; species Gallinago jamesoni. The sequence continues at coordinate 6,060,904 of JAOQGH010000007.1, read as the reverse complement.
ACAAATGGGCTGGAGAAAGGGGTCTGGGGGGGCCGGGGGGGGGGTTTTCTGTCTCGTCACACAAGGAATTACCGAGTGACAAGATTGAAACCGGTCAGAGGAAAAACATTTCCCGGCAGCAGGGAGCACGGGGAGGCAGCTGGGCCGGGGAGGGGAGCGGGTGGCTCTGCGGCGCGGTGCTGCCACGTTTTTGCAGACTTGGCTTTGCACAAACCGGCCCCGAGGTTGGACCCGTCTCCAGCGGAAAGCGGGACTCGATAGGGAGTCCTCGACGGTGGCACCCTCGTCCCCAACCCCATCCCTTTGCCAAGCTCAGGAGCGTGGCAAGACCAGGGACCGCTCAACTGATTTATTTTTCCTCTCTTAATTTTGAGCCGCGCTCTGTTGCCTCACTGCTAATAATATAAAATCAAAGGGAAGGCTGCAAGCGAGACTGGCCCCCGGTTCAAGGCAATTCTTGCAGGTTTCACTGAAATCTGAAGGGCTGATGTGGAGCCCCAGCCCCGGGAGGGACGGGGGGACGGGAGCAGTGTCCCCTCCCTGTCACCACAAAGGGCCTTGTTGGCAGGGAAGGGTGGAGGAGGTGGCTGGGGATTAAACGAAAGGGTTTTCAGGAGACCCCCAGTGCAGTATGGTGAAAAAAAGGAGGAAAATGTCTTTTTTTGGGGAAGCAGGGGGAGTAAATAGTGCAGGGTCCTATGGAAAATAGGTGGCATGGAGGGGATGCAGATGCCCCATGGCCTGCTGGAAAACCCAGGTGATTAGCAGAGTAACGCAATGGTCGCTGGTGGCTTCAGTGAGGGGAAAACTGGTGGGGTTTGGTCATTTGGGTGCTTGTGCATGGGGGACACTGGGTGCCAGCTCCCTCCTCTGCACCTCCCCAAACACCACAATATGCTGTCCTGCTGCCCTGTGCTCAGTGTCCCCTCCCTGGTGACAGGGAGTCTCATTTCCTTAAAATCTGGTGAACAAGATGGGGCCAAAAGCAGTGCTGCCCGTGCTTGGAGATGCTCTCACCACATTCCCAACTCCACAGCCAACTGAACACGCGTGCCCAGCCCCTGCCATCAGCACCCCCCCGCCCCAGCTCAGGTCACGGGCATGCTGGGGTCCTTGGGCAGGGACTCGGGGAACACAGACAGCGTTTGGGATGACATCTGCTTGCCCGTAGGTGGGGTCTCCCTTCACCTTCCACGTAGACATCATGGAAGGATGGGAAGGGGCTCTGGCATTGAGGCTGCATCCTGGTGGTGCTGTGGATTTTTGGATGGTGGTGGGGTGAGCAGGTCTGTTTTGGGGACAGCAAGTCCTTCTTGGGGCGCCATTAGGGCACGTAAGTGGGTGCCAGCTGGCTGGGAATGGTGCCCCGCTCCCCTCGTGCCATGTTACCCCCCATCGGTAACCGTTTTGGGGCAATTTCCTGCAGGTTTTGTGCCCGTCGGTGTCCGGGTGGAAGGTGAGGGAGAGCCCGGGGCCGTGCTGAGGGGAGGACTCGGCCCCTTCCAGACACCAGAGAACCCACGGGGTGGCCGCGGGGCAATGTGCGGGGCCGGTGCGTGTGTCCCCCCCCCCCCACACATACACCCCGCAGGACGCGGCCGAAGTTCCCCCGGTGGCGGCGGCGCAACGGCGGGTCAACAGCGCCCCCGCGCGGCCGCGGCGGCACACGGCGGGAGGGGACGCGACGGGACGGGACCGGGACGGGACGCGGGACAAGGACAACGGCAGGACGGGGACGGGGTGGGGGGAGCAGACGGGCAGCCCGACCCCTGGTTGCCAAACCCCGGTGGTCTTTTTCCCGACCCCGCCGCCCTCACCGGCACCTCCGGTCCCCGCCATCCCGGTGCCACCCCGCCGTGTCACCGACGACGGGGCTGCTGCCACCATCTCCGCACCTCCTCCCCCCGCGGCAGCCGCACCGGCTGGGGGCCGTGACAGGGCTCTGGGGCGCTGTCCCCGAGGGGGCGGCACGAAGCCCCGCGGGCAGCCCCGGGGCCGCTCGGGACGAGGGTGCGGGAGCACGTCGGGGGCGCCGGATCCCTCAGCAGGGGGACAACGGGACCCCCTTGCCCGCGGCCGCCCCGGACCCCGCCGCGGGTCGTCCCAGTCCACCCCAGTCCGCCACAGTCTGTCCCAGTTCGTCCCAGTCCACCCCACACCGCGCCCCCCCCCGCTCCGCCCTTCCAGGGGCGCCCCCCAACGGACAGCGGGGAGGAGAGCGGCTGAGAGCCCGCCCCCCCGGGGAGGGGGGTGACCTCACTCTGACGTCACCTCAAGTACCGCCGTCTGATTGGTTCTCGGGGCCACGCGTCACGCCGGAGGGGGCGGGGGTAGGGAGGGGGTGAACGGACAGAGCACGGGCCGCCGGCGGAGGTAACCGGGGGGTCGCGGCCGGGGGGAGCGGGCGGGCACCGGGCACCCCTCGCACCCGGGGCCGCTCAGCGGCGGGGGGAGGAGGCCGGGGGGGGGTGGGAGAAGGCCGGGGAGGGGGGGGAGAAGGCCGGGGCGGTGGGGGGAGGCCCGGCGGCCTGCGGGGCTCCCCGGGTGGGGGAGGCCGCGCTGCGGCCCTGGAGCGCGGAGCGGGGGGTCTCCAACCCCCAACTGGGGTTACCAGGGAAACGGCTGGTGTGGGCCTTGAACCAGGACCCTCCCTCCCCCCCCCGCGGCCAGGGCTGGTGTAACCCCCTCCCCCACGCACCCCCAGGGATGGGACCCCAGTGCCCCCCATTGAGGTGCAACCGACCCCCCCTCCGGCTCGTCCCGGGGCCCCTTGAACCCGCGTCCTCCCCCCCTCCCCCTTTCCCTGCCTGCAAAATGCCCCAGGGGTCAGGGAATGGGCTCCACACGGGGGTGACACCCCACCCCCCCAAAAGCCGGGCGGGGGGGGGTGTGCTGGTGGGGGGCTCTCAGGACAGCAGGGTGACTCCAGCACCCGGGCTGGTGGGTATGGTGGTCCCACTGGGTGCTCTCAGTCTGTGCTGGTGGCCCCTGACACCCGAGGGGGGGAGAAGGGGGGGGTACCCAGCCGAACCCGAGGAAGGGGTGACACCGCAGCCAGCGGCCGGAGGGTGAACCGGGGTCCCGGTCCGTGAGAGCAGACGGACAGCGCTGCCTAAAACGGGGCCAAAATCCCCCCAGGCACCCGCTGCCCCTGAGGGTGGCTCAGCCCCCTCCCAGCTGTGGGGCAGCAGCAACTCCTGCCCCCCAGGAGGGTGCCCGTGGGGGTGGGGGTGGCTCTTACCTCTGGCTCCCTGGGGCTGTGCCCTGGGCCTCGCTCACGCTTGTGGGTCCGGAGGGGTGATTTGGGTCTAAAATCACGTCTTTTTTTTCCTCCCGTAGGTCGCCGCGCAGACCGGCTCCCGGCACCACCGCGCCAAACTGGATTTCCACCGGTGATCGGCCAGGTGGGATGCTGCACCCCCCCTGCTTGGGCTACTCAGGACCACGCGGGGCCACCGAAACTGCCTTAGGAAAGGTTTTGTGTCTAATAGGGTATTCGCCGGCAAATTCAAGCCACGAACTCTATATATTTCTTTATTTTTAAAGTCCTTGAATTTACCCTTAAATCTAGTTTCTAATCAGTTAATCACATCCAGTGTGGGTTGAATTATGAGATGTCTGAGGGGGGATTTATGGCCTGTATTGCTGATTATACTTTGACTTTATTATATTGCAAATACCTAACTTGTGGTCACGGCTGAGATTTGCAGTCCTCAGGGAGGTGCTCAGGATAACTTCTAGCCATTCCAGGTGTGATGGGAGGTGACTGGTGGGGCTGTCACCGCAGATAAACATGTAATCTGTGAAACCTTAATGCTCTTAAAACAAGGAGAGATGAGGCAGAAGAGGTGGAAAGGGTGGATCGGCTTTTAAAAAAATATATATATAATTGGGTGTATTGCTGAAATAGTTCTGGGATGCCTGGTTTGGCTGAGGCATTCCTGCCTGGAGAGGGTTCTGGGCTTGTTGGTCTCCAGAAAATACCAGGATTGAGATGTTTGTTCCTTCTTGCTCTCAGCTGAAGGTTTTTAGGGTTTGCAGTAGCCCTGGGGGGGGGGGGGGAGGAGGGTGATAAATGAAAATGGGGGTGCACACAGAGCCCATGTCTGCCTCCCCGGTTCGGCGGGGCTTTGCCTCTGTGGCTCTTTTGGACCTGACCGGTGGTTTCTCCCCTGTCTTGGAGGAGCAGCGAGACCCACGTGGGCAGGTGCCCCTCGGCCAACATGACGAGCGAGGTGGTGGAGAATGAGTTTGAGTTCTACTCCAAGGCGGAGAAGTACTGGAAGGATGTGCCCGCCACGGTGGACGGCATGCTGGGGGGCTATGGCCACATCTCCAGCATTGACATTAACAGCTCTAGGAAGTTCCTGCAGAGGTTTCTGAGGGTAGGTGGCCTGGTCTGTCATGATCCCAAAGCCTTGTCCTTCTCCCAGCATGGAGTTCTTCTGAGTTGCTCCATGGGATTCTTCATCGCATGTGTGCTAGGACAAGTTTGCCCTGCAATGGGTCCCCTTTATCCCAGCCCCACCCTGCATGGTTGTCCCATTTCTCCTCTGTGGGCACCTCATGGTGGGATTCAGCCCGTCATGGTTGTTGTTCCAGGAAGGTCCCAACCGGACAGGGACAACCCGTGCTCTGGACTGCGGGGCAGGCATTGGCCGGATCACCAAGCGGCTGCTGCTGCCCCTCTTCAAGACAGTGGACATGGTGGACGTGACAGAGGATTTCCTCACCAAGGCCAAGAGCTACCTGGGAGAGGAGGGCAGGCGGGTGCGCAACTACTTCTGCTGCGGTCTCCAGGACTTCAGCCCTGAGCCTAACTCTTACGATGTCATCTGGATCCAATGGGTCATTGGTGAGAGTCACTTTGCTTGTGGGGGGTCTCACCAGCCTCTCCTCCAACCATTTTCCCAAGAGGGGCAGGTTCCCCATGCATTAGAGAGAGCTTTGGGCAGGAGATATTGAGGTCTGCATGAAGAATGAGCATCACAACATGGGTGGGAGGTTGGGTTGGGGACTGTCCTCTGTGGGGTCTCTTCCCCCAAGCCCTTGGAGGCCAGGACAGAGGTGCGGGTTGGAGGAAGTTGGATAGAGCCCATGGAACACAAGTTGGACACCCCCAGGCTAAAGCTTTCACGTGCAAATGGATCGGGAGGTATCCCAACCATGGGCTTTTAGTCTCCCCTTTTATCATGTGCTGTCTGGGGGGTCCTGCTGCAGTCACCCACGCCCGCTAACACCTGCTCTGCCCCTCCAGGACATCTCACAGACAACCACCTCTCCGACTTCCTGAAGCGGTGCCGTGCCGGCCTGCGGCCCAATGGCATCGTGGTCATCAAGGACAACATGGCACAGGAGGGCGTGATCATGGACGATGTGGACAGCAGCGTCTGCCGGGACCTGGATGTAGTCCGTAAGATCATCCGCCGAGCTGGGCTGCACCTCCTGGCTGAGGAACGCCAGGAGAACTTCCCTGATGAGATCTACCACGTCTACACCTTCGCCATGAGATGAGGGCAGCTGGTGGCAGGAGAAGGTCTCTCCGGGGCCAGCTCGGAGCACGGGCCAGCACGGTGGTTCCTGCCGGGGCCGGGAGGGGTGAGGACCATGCCTTCACCGTGGGGTGGCAGACAGCGGCGAGGGTGTCGCGACTCCCGCTCTCCGGGGCTGGTGACAAGGATGGGGCTTTGTCTTCCAAGTTGCTGCTGTTTGTGAAAAAGAAGTGTTTGCCAAATACACTTTTCCTGCTGTTGCACTTCTGCACGTGGGCTTTGTCGGACGCAGTGTTGGCTTGATGCCACCTTTGGGGGCTCTGTATGGGAGCAAGAGGGTTTTCCCTGCCAGAGACATGCTTTGTGGGCACCAGCAGGTTGACTAAGACCAGTCACACTGGGCTCCTGTTGGTGAACAGCAGCAGGGAGCACCTCTGTGAGGGTCGAGGCTCCATTCCCCACTTGGGTGTTTGATTCTTTCCTGCTCTTGAGCTCACGGCTGCTCACATCAATGAGCCGGGCAAGGAAAATGGGAGAAATCTCTGCCATTTCCCTGTGGTGGGTTGGGGAGGCAACACCAGGTTCTGAGGCTCCTTTAATCCTACGAGCAGGTCTCCCACACGGGCAGCAGAAGAGAAGGTGGATGTAATCCTGTAGCCCAACACAACTTGGCCAATGCTGGCACAGTAACTTGCCAGGTGGGTGAGCAGACCCCAGCTGCAGCCTGTCCCTCCAGCCAGGCTCACACCCCATCCCCACAGAGCCCTCTCCTCCACCCCCTCTCTCCTGCAGAAGAAACAAACCCCTTCTCATTATTATAAAAAGGCCTCATTTAATTGCTCATTTCCCATTCCAGACACCAGGGGAGTATTTGATCACATTATTATTATTTTTTTTTTAAACATCAATTCATCAAGATGCACAGCTCCAGTTCCACAGGGTGGGAGAAGGTAAAACACAGGAAGGCAACAGGGGGACGAGACAACCCTTCTGCAGCCAAACTGCTGGTGGATGCCAAATCCACCTGCTATAAACTGTACCTGCTCAGAATAGTTTGTTGTTTGTTTGTTTTTTTTTTTTCCCCCTTTTTTCACCCTCTTCTGCATCTGTCCCCCATGGCAAACAGAAAGCAAACCAAAAATGCAGGGAGGGCTCAGCTCTGCGGCCAGTCTTTGGCATATCACGGGGAAGCAGATGCCTAGAAGGGGGAACCAGACAGCTGTGGCAAAGCTGGGACGTGGAACCTCCATGTGCAGCCCCAGAGTTCACAGGCTCCACTAGCAGGTTGGAAAGAAACCCTCCAAATCCTGCTACAATTTGTTGTTCCTGGGAAGGAGGCACCCGAGACCAAGGTCCAAGGAATGGGGAGGGAGGCACAAGGCACTCAGCAGTCAGTCACCCGTTCCTCTTCCTTGTACAGGGAACACATCACAAAGCCAAGAACCATCCTTCTGTCTGTCTGTTTTGGAGCCCGGCACCTCCAAGATGTCCTTGGCAATCAGTCCTCTGTGTTGGGAGGATGGGGTGCTCCCAGTAGAAGCTCGGAGGGTGCCCAGCAGCTGGCCACCACTGCCAGGCCTGTTTCCCCTCCCCCACATCATGCTCCCAGGTGCAGCAGCCTGCATGAGCGAGGAAAGCGTCCACATCCCCGCAGAGATGCCGGGCTTGCCTCCATCGTGTCTGCTTCCACCACCAGGACTGGAGACAGCAAACCAAGACATTGATGCCAGCACTCTCCTGGCACAAGGAACACCTCCCAGCACCCCCAGGCATCTCAAGGTCACTGCTTGCCAAAGGCACAGCGTCACCCACCCCAAGCCCAGCAGAGCTGGGGAGAGAGGGGACAGGCTGCCCTGACAGGTCCAGTCACACCACCCCAAGCCCCACTGGTCCTGCCCATCAGGCCCTTCCTTAAAACCCACACAAACCAGTCCTCTGCCCCAGTATCTGGCTCCCCAATGCCCAGGGGCTCTCTTCACCCCACGGGAGCCACGAGGCTCAGCCTGGCTCCCCACCACATGCCCCAGAGCAAAGAGGCCTCCACAGACATGCATCAGCTTCATGCTCAAAAAAGCACATCCCCCCAAAAAATGCAGCAGACAGACACCGTGGGCAGCACTGGCCAAGCTGTGGGCATGTGGACAGTCCACCTTTTGCAAAGAAAACTGGCCCAGAGCAGAGATTTGGTGGCTGTAGGCACACGATGACCGTGGAGGGTGGAGATGGAGAGGCATTAGCCTCAGAGGTCCTCGTGCCCGGCAGCAGCGTGGTCAATGAGGAGGTACCACTTCAGCCTGTCTGGAAGAGGTAGAGCCTTGATCTTGACATCTACTGGCCATGGTTTAAGGCGCTGCCGGATAAACACCCTGCAGAGATGTTTCAGTGCCTGCGGGGAGCGCTCCAGCTGCTTCAGAGAGCAGAAAAGAGTCCTGATCTTCTCCCCGTGGTACCTACAGCTGCTGGTGTTGACCTCAAAGTTGCTGGGCAGCTGGATGGCTTGTGAACTGGCCATCATGAGCTCCAGCAGAGTCTGACCCTTCTGGATGAGGTCTGCAGAGAAGCTGTCATCTTCAGAGACACTGAGGTGCGAGCAGAGGCACTCGAAGACGATGTGGAAGCCCGACCAGCAGGAGGGACCGTGGAGGGAGCAGTTGTAGGCAGCACCCGACTCCAGCAAGAATCGCAGCAGCGGGAAGTGGCGTTTGAAGCTTTTGAAGCAGAGGTGGGTGAGGGACTCGGGGGCCGGGCACTCGCTGGGGTTGGCACCGTGAGCCAGCAGCAGCTGCGTGACACGAAAGCAGAAACGATTGATCACCTGTGCCTCCTCGGTGTTGCTGCACACCATCTCTCCCAGCAGGAAGATGACGTAGGTGAAGACAGTGTCTCCGTCTTTGGTGGTGGCCCTGACGTCCGCACCTAAAGAAGGGGACAGAGACCATTGTAGACAACAAGGCCAGGACAGCACTAACTGTGGCGCTGCTGGGGGCTTTATTCTTGCTCAAGTAGGACCATAAAGGAGTTGAGAGGGCAGTGCTCAGTGCTTTACAAAGAATCAGCCAGTGCCAGGCCCAGAGGGTGTGCAGAGAGGGGAGAAGGTTGCCCTCACCTCCTTCCAACAACAGACGAATACTCTCAGTGTTGTGGATCTGGACACCATCGCTGCTGGCCAGGGCGTGCAACAGCGCTGTCTTCCCTGCAACAGAGCCATCAGTCAGTCAGATGAAAATAGGTAAAGAGGTTAACACCCCAAAAGGCAGGAAGGAAAACAATCCAACCGACCAAACAGACAGCCAAACATGAGAAGAGACAGCCCTTCTCTTTCCAGCAGGCTCCCGCTGTCCCTGTGATGCTGCATAGCTGTGGGGACAGGGTGACACGCCACACGCACAGGGCTGGTGGTATCCCCAGAGGGCACATGTGCCACGAGTGGGTTTTAAAGCACAGGAGCGTCCAAGGCCGTAAGGGCAGAGCCCCATCCCCTCTCCCACGGACTGCACGGAGCTGGTTTCAGCCCCTGACGTAGCCTAGGTACAAGGAGAACACACAGAGCACCAGGGAGGTTCTGCAGCCTGCACCCAACTTCCACACCAGTTTGTAATGGGAGCACATTTGCAGCAGCAAGGTGGAAGGACTCGGACCCCGTGCCCTGCTCTTGCCCACCCACAAGGGCCAGCTGCCAGGAGCACCCAGGCTGGGGGAGCCGGATGGGGCGCACGGACCGTTTTTGTCAGCTGCGTTGACGTCAGCCCCCAGCTGAAGCAGCCGCTGGAGGCACGGCACCCGCTCGGGCTCCTCGCTGGCCAGATCGAGGGGACTGCTCTCATGGATCTGCACAGAGCAAGAGGAAAAAAAAAAAAAAAAAATCACCGCTAAGTATTAAAGACTATTTGTGAGTGCCTCCAGAGAGTCACTGCTGGGACTTCATCATGGTGAATGTAAGAACATATTTGAACCCATCCCCAAAAATCAAAGTGAACCTTCCCCAGTGCGTCCACAGGCAGAGGTTTGTCTACTCCAGCCTCCTCCCACCCATCACTCCATGGCAGGGGCAAGTTTGCTCAGCCAAAGGCAATCTGAATTCCTGCCGCAGCACTGGAGCACTGCAGACAATAGGCACAGAAGGCCACCAAGGGGAGAGAGGTGTCCCCACACACCAGTCCCTTGCAGTGAAGTCTCAAGGAGGCTCAGCTCGGCCGTGCCCAGGCAGCTGAATCCATACCCGGTCTCTCCGGTTGATGTCAGCCCCGTGGTGCACCAGGAGCTCCACCATGTCCGGCTGGTTGCGGAGCACCGCGATGTGCAGGGGGGTGTAGTAGGTGACTGGATCTGAGGATAAAAACACAGCGTCAGAGAGAATGAAGGGCTTCCCCAGAGCAGCCCCAATACCCACCAAAAGTGGAAGGGGGAAGCTGGGGAGAGCCTTGAGAATGCAGCTCCCATGCAGCTGGGGTTGGAAAAGGGCTACCACAAGGCATGTCTATGCTATCCCAGCAAGGAGCGGGGGTGTTAGCTGGCAGCACCCCCTCTTCCCACCCCAGGGCAGCCTCTTACCAGCTGGTTCCTCTTGGCCAGGCCCTGCCCTTTCCCACCAGCCTTACCTTCAAAGCTGAGGTCAGCTCCAAACTCCAGGAGGATTTCTGCAGCAGGGACGAGTCCCAGCTCGGTGACCTTCAGCAGGGCATAGCTCACACCTTCTTGATAAAACGGGGAGTGGGTCTCCCTCTCCAAGACTCGTCTCACAGCCGAGAGCTGGCTCCTGTCGCTGCCCAGACAGGCAGGGCTTGAGACACAAAAAAACCAACTAATTACCCAGCTGAATGGCACACACATCTCATGGGTGTGCAAAAGCCACAGTAGCACCAGGCGAAGTTGGAAATGCCCTGGTCTCCCCTCTTGTCTTATAACCAGCAGGACTCTAACCTGTTGGCTGTGAGGTTACTCAGCAGCATCACGATCACAGCTGAACCCCAGTTTAGGTTTTACTCCCATGAGTCAGGCAGAAAGGGCTGTTCCTGGGGAGCACACACAGCCCCTCTCTGCTCTGCTCCACCCCCATATTCCCAAAGAAGAGTAGCAGGAGGAGGCTCCGTGGGACAAGCTGCTCCCCAGGACTGGGGTTTGTTCCCAGCCCGTGCTGTGTCTGACCTCGGCCACATCACTGAGCTCCAGCCATCACCCCCTGAATCACCGAGTGGGCATTTAGCCCCAGAACCCTGCTCCCAGCCCCATCTAGTTACCTCTCAAGGGTGCTCTGCTGTTCCGCATCCTGTATCACCAGCAGCCCCAAGATCTCGTCTACCAGGGGCTGGTACTCGAAGATGATCCTGCGGAAGCCGTGCAGGAAAGGCATCGTGCTCTCTTCTGCCCACAGACCATCCAGGGGCCTCCAGCATGGCAGTGGTGTCTTCCCCTCCGCAGGTATCTGGCAGGCAGACCCTGGCACTGCCTGGTTTCCACAGCACTTTTCCCACCTTTTAAAACAGAAGAGGCTTTCTAGCAATTCTGCATTTAGAAAAAGAAAAAAAAAAAAAAAACACCACAGCCTTCCTCTGTCCTTATGCAGTTCTAAAATGCAACAAAGACCAGCGCAGGGATCTCCTCCCACACACCACGGAGGTGTATCCAAATTATCTCCTGCACACAGAGCCGCAAATTAAGAGTTATCTGGGTGCTGGAAGAAAACACGCCAGGCAGAGCCCGGGCTCCGGGCAAACCCCATTTGCAGGGGACACCACCCGCTCAGGGTGCCAGGGGGGGAATAAAAGAACATTCATGGTTGGAAGGGACCTTTGAGATCATCGAGTCCAAGCACACACACAAAAAAAAAACCAAAACAAAAACACATCCACACCCACCCACAGACAGACACAAACCAACAATCCCAGGCACTAGAGCATGCCCTGAAGTGTCATGTCTACACGTTTCTTAAACACCTCCAGGGAAGGTGACTCCACCACCTCCCTGGGCAGGCTGTTCCAGTGCCTGACCACCCTCTCAGGAAAGGAATTCTTCCCAATATCTAATCTAACCCTCCCCTGCCCCAACTTCAGACGATTTCCTCTGCTCCTGTCATTACTCCCGCGGGAGAAAAGGCCAACCCTCGCCTCTCTACACCCTCCTGTCAGGGAGAGGGGCTCCGAGCGCTCCGGGGGTTCCCTGCGACCAGGGAAGCGCTGCTTGGGGTGAGGAGCGGGGCCGGAGCAGCCCCCGCAAGGCCGGGGACCCCCTAACCCCTTGTGACCCATAGCAGCCAGCCCAGGGGCCACCCACCCCCGTCCCGGACAGGGTGGCAGCACCGGGGAGGGGATGGAGAGCCCCTCAAGGGGCGAGCGGGGAGGCCCATAAACCCCCCGCGACCCCACCGAGGCGGCTCCGCGCCCCACGGAGCGAGTCCCCGGAAACCCCCCCGGGAGCGCCCGCAGGACTTTTCCCCTCCCCCCAACCTCCACGGGGAGAGACGCGGAAACCCCAGCAACCTCCCCCCGTCCCCGCCAAAGGAGTCGCCCCGGTACCGAGAGTCCCCGCCGCTCACCGCTCCTCGCCCGCCCCAGGCCCCGCCGCCGGAAGCGGAAGCCGCTCGTTGCGCCGAAAGGGGCGGGGCCTCACAAGGGGAGGGGCTTATAGGGGGCGGGCTAATATGGGCGCGGCCGCGCGGTGGGCGTGGTCTAATGGAGGCGTGGCCATACCGGGGGCGGGGCCGCGGCGCGGCCGGCAGGGGGCAGCCCGCCTCCGGGAGCGGCGCGCCGGGAGCGCGCGCGGGGCGGGAACGCGCGCGGCAGGTGGGCGGGAATGGAGGAATTGCGGGGGGACGGGGGGCGGGCACGGCCGGGGCACCCCCGGTGTATCCCCCCCCCCCCCCGGTGTATCTTCCCCCCGATGTATCTTCCCCCCGACTTCTTGGTGTACCCGCCGGTGTACCGTGCAAGGCGGGCACCCACACCCGCACCGCTGCATCCCGCCTCCAGCGCCCGGGGTGGCTTCAGCTCTAGCTCGGCCACCCGTGGGAGTGGGTGCGTGGGTGGGTGCGTGGGTGTAGGTGGGTGGGTGATACGGCCCTGCACCAGCCCATTTCCCTAGCCCGACCCACCCCCCCTCCGGCAGCACCCACCAGTGGGGTACTCACACCCACCCAGGATGGACTCGGGCGGGGGGTGGCACCCTGTGGCTGTCACCTCCCCGGGGTTTGGAGGGCTCGGGGAGGATGGGGGTCTGTCCTGCCCGCAGCACACCCGGACCCTCCCCCTGCTGTACGAGCTGCCGGGGGAAGCGTTAGCCCAGGATTTATTGGTATTATTATCATCATCATTATTTGCATTATTATTATTATGGTGGAATTTCCAGGCGGGGGGGCTCCAGAGAGGCGGCAATAACTGAAGCCGCCTTGGGTTTCCTATTTACTTATTTATTTTATTCTGGTGGAGCGCTTCCAGATTTCAGCAGGCAGCCGTGGCCCGGGGGCAGAGGGGGCGAGGAGGCCGTGCCGGTTGGGCATTTTTCCGACATGCCGTCACGCTCCCCCCTGCCCTGTTTCCCACCCTTCTTCTTCCCCACGCAAAGTGGGGTGACAGCCTGGGGGGACCCCAATGCCTGCACTTCCCCCGAGCCTGCCTCTGTGGCAGGACAGGGGGTCCCAAGCACTTTGCAGGCTCTGGTGCCACGGGGACTTGGTGGCATGTTGGTGGCACCTTTCTGGGCAGCCAGCATGGGCTCTCCCCTTGCAGCCCAATAGCCCTCATAGGTAGGGTTTGGGGGGCATCATCCCTGTGCTGTCCTGGGGGGGGAGCAGGAAATAACCCCGTCCAAGCTCCCAAGAAGCAGGAGGAGGAATGGGGAGTAAGGATTTCTCCCTCCTCATGGATGCTTTATGCCCAGCTTCAAACCAACCACCCAGCCAGGGGGACCCCATTTTGGGTGGGACGAGCAGCTGAGACCCTCGGTCCACTTCTCAATGCCTCCTTGCTGCCGCCGGTGACCGGGCAAACCCTGGACCCTCCGTAGTCCCAGTAAAGCCCAAAACCTCCATGGTCCGGTAAAAATCCTCTGCAGTCCGGGTGGCAATGCTGGGTGCAGTCACTGTCCCCAGCCGTGTGGCACTGGTGGGGACCGTGCAGGGTCCAGCCCTCCTGGGGCACTGTTCTGGGGGAAAATCCCCCCTGCATTCCCCACTGTGAGCTGGAAAAGGAGGGCTGGCAAGTGTGGGTCACCCCATTGCCATCTCTGGGTGTTGGCCCCAGGGATGAGGGGTCTGGCCATGCCCCCACAAGCCCCGCAGAGGCTTTGCCCCCACCCCAGTAACCCTCCCAACTGGAAAGCAGGTTTTGGGGGTGCAGTGTGGGGGCAAACCCAGCTAAAAATCAGCCCCAGGAGGGGTCAAGCTCAGAGACCCAAGGGCTGAAACCCCTCCCTGGCCATCAGCACGGCGAGGCTGCTGAGGGGTTGGGCACAAGGGAGCCCTTCCCGGGAGCATCCCTGCCCTGGTCCTGCCGTGACCATGCCCCAAGCCACGGCCTCCAGGAAGATGACTCCCTAACCCCACTTTTTTGGGGTGAAAAAATAAATAAATCTGGTTTTGCAAATAAGGATGTCGTTGGCGCGATCGGCTGGGGCGTTCGAGTGCCCGGCCAAAATAACAGTGTTGGGATCTGCCCCCTTCCTCCCCATCGCCTTGGCGGGGCGGACTAGGAAGAATGCGAGTTGGCTATCCATCAGGGAGACAGAGCAACAGCCAGCCGAAGAAAGAGGGGCATTTTAGGAGGAAAGCCAGGGAAATTTGATCATTAAGAAATCCTCCTGGCTGTCTGGGGGAATTTAATTAAATTGCTGGAAAGGGCTGTAAGCACATCTGGATCCAATATGTGCAGCTTTGATTTTTTTCTTTCTTTCTTTCTTTTTTTTTTTTTAGTTCACTCTTTTCCCATCTCGCTGTTGAAGCCGGGGGGGGGGGGGCAGGGGGGGAGGAGGGAATAAAAGGGAAATAGCAGAGCCACGGAGTATTGGTTCATCTGGGACCGGGATTCCTGGCAGGGAAAGAAAGAGAGGGAGAGAAAGAAAGAGCAAAAGAAAGAGGCAGAAACAGAGGGAATAAGAAAGCTGGGAGAAAGCACCGAGGGCCTGGCCAGAGTGTTTTATAATGCCACCGACCGCAGAGACGAGGAGCTAGGAGGGAATGGAGGGAGTCGTGAGGGCTGGAGGGGAGAGGAGGAGGAGGAGGAGGAGAGGAAGTAGCCCAGGGCATGCTGCGCTTTTGGAGTTTTTTGAAGTCCGGCAGGGATGGAGGCAGAAAGAGGAATTGCCCAGTGGATACAGAAATACCATTGCAGGGCATGGGGTGGGGGGGGTGGGGGGGGCTCCTCCAGCAAAAGCCCCTGGCCATCACCCCTGAGGGCAGCCCTGCCCTGCCCCCTGCCCAGCCCAATGCCCCCGGTGCCGGGGACAGGATGGGGATGCTCTTTCTGGTCCCCTGCCCCGGGCAGGATGCGATGGGCACGACTTGGGTTTAAGTGGATGGGGCTGGCAGCCCTGCCCCCCCCCAGCACTGGGGAAGGGACCAACCCTGGGCACCCCCCGCAAGAGCCACTCACTGGGTCCTGGCCGGGTACCATCAACCCCCCCTGTCTCCCTTTACTCCTTACTGTCCTTTTACTCCCAACATCACCCTTACGATGGAGCAGAGGTGCAGCTCCGTAGTAAGAAAAAAAACCTTCCATCCACAGGAGATTTGGGCAAATCAGCCCAGTTTCTCTGTGCGATGATACCCATAAGGCGAGATATTTGGGGAATATTAAGGAGAACGAGCTCCCGGGTAGCGAAGGGGAGCAGCCCCAGCCCCAGCAAGCGCTCCAAGGATGCTGCACGTCCCACCCCAGCCACCCCCGCCATCCGGGGGCGAGGAGGAGGGCTGGGGCTGGCAGAGCACGTCCGGATCCGTGCCGCGGCGAGAAGCGCGAGATGTTATCACAGCATGAGAGAAATATCAGGAAATTCGGCGGAGGACACAAAGCGAAATTACTGAAAAAAATTCCTCTCTTGGGTTGCTGGGTTGGTTTGTGTTTTTTTTTTTAAGAGAGGAAGATGAAGGACTTGGCAAACTTGGCTCTGCCCGGCTGGATGCTCACCCCGAGAGCCTGGCACGGTCCTGCCAGTCCGGTGCCGCTCTGGTTCATGAGCCCAACACCCCCAACTCAGCAAAACCAAACACTAAGCACACCCCCAGCTCAGCAAAACCCAACTCTGAGCACACCCCCAGCTCAGCAAAACCCAGGCAAACCAAACCCGCTTGCCTTCATCTCCAAAGCACCCGCGCTTCGCTCCGAGCACGGCCGAGAGTCACCTTGGTCCAGTTTTAATCACTTAAAACATTATTTTATTCCACCCCACCCCACCCCCCCCCAATAAATAAAGAAGAGCCTGCACAAGAGAGTTAGGAAACGCCAGGGGGGTGGGTTTTCAAACAACGGGGTCTCCCTTTAGATGCCTCGTGTGGCTGGCGGAGTTAAAAAAAAAAAAAAAGATGCTAGAAAAAAAAAATAAAAAGGCAAATCCTACAGCTAAAAAGGAAATTGCATTAATACAGATTGTTTTATTTAAAAAAAGCAAACCCTGACCTCTACTTCAAAAAAGTCATTAGACATTCTCCTTCTGAAAGGCCGACAGGGGATATTACTGAAAGGCCAGTTAATTTCTCAATGACTTACTGTTCTTGCTCTGCTCATGGAAATGTGTAAAGAGTCGGAGGGTAATTTAAGGCACCCTGCAGAAAGGTGTGTAAATCTTTGCATGTCTAAAGAAACTTTACCAGACCGCTAGGATTGGGAAAAAAGAAAATGCTTGCCCTTTTTTTTTTTTAACCTTTTTTTTTTTTAACTTTCCTTTGGAACTTTGATCCCCTTTGATCATAAAAAAGGTCATATTTCACCCAAAAAAATATCAGCAATCACAGGGCCCGAGGAAGTGCGAACCCAAGGGGGTTTCACCAACGATTATTCCCTCCATTTAATTATTTAATGCCACGAACTGAGGGAAAGCCGTCTCCCCTGGAAAAGCCAGACAGTTCAAGAATAAGGTCTGGCCCCAAACAAGGAGGAGGAAGAGGGTTATAAATGGGGCTGGGGCTGCTCCATCCCCCCCCTCCTGCCCTCACCCCTTCGTGGGCCAAGACCAGCTGCCCCACAACTCCCCCCCCCTCCCCAAAATAATCACAGCAAGATGTTCCCAGCCTCCGGGGCCAAGGGGGGAAACTCTGGGGGAAGGATGGGGGTCCTCACTGCCAGGGCACATTGCCAGCGGGTCACTGCCTTACAAGGGGACATCTCTTGTCCCCCAGATTGGTCCTCGAGCAGTTTTTCCTGGGCATGGGTCCTGGAAGGGTGGTATTCTCATCCTGGAAAGGGTCTGTCCCTGCAGCCATGGTGAAAAAAAAATAAAAAGCAGGATAAAGTGGGTACCTGGCCAAGGAGGGTGACACAGGGTGGCGCTGGGTCCCCCAGGGCCCGGTGGTCTTGGGGGTGATGCAGGCATCTCCCCCCGAGGAGCACGGAGCAGCCAGGAGAGCGGATGGCAATATGTGTAATCTATATTCTAATAGATGCATTGAGCGTGTAACCGCGGTGCACAGCATCGTCCTGGCACCCCGTGCTGCTGGGCACCCTTTCGGGGGGTGTCGGGTGGAGGTAAAACTCCCATCCGTGGGGAGCAGCCCCCCCCGGGGAAGCAGAAGCAGAAAGCGGTGTGACACCAGCCTGTGATTTACACAGCCAAGGTGGGGGGGCAGGACCAGACACCGGAGCTGACTTTCTAAAGTGGCCCTCGGGCCAATAAATTGGGCTAATAAAGGGACTCAAAGAAATAAAATATAAAAAAAAAAAAAAAAAGGAGGGGGGAAGGGAGGTTGGGCCGGCTTGTTTGCACACTCGGGGAGCCCCCCGCGGAGTCGGAGAGAGCCAAAATCTGCCTCCAGCTACACCCCTTCCAAGCTGGAGAGCTCTGGGAAGCCGCTTCCCCGTCAGGAAGATGAGATTTGGCAGCGCTGGCTGGCTTCAGAATCCGCACGCCTCCGACTTGAAGGGGAAGGGAGCGCAAGAAAAGCTTTCGACAAATGTTAAAATAACTCAGCCAGGGGTTTGCCTCCCTCGGCTGGGCTGGAGCGGGGATGTTTATGAGCTCAGAGCTGGGCTGCGGCGGCCCATCTCGCCCGATTTCGCCTCCAGCCCTGCGTGCGTCGCAGCCCCATCCATATGTGCCGGCAGCGGCGGGCAGGGGAGCACGCTGGAATCAAGGGGATAGAAATAATAACCCTTAACCTCTTCCATTTCTGCTCATCGCCCCCAGCCCAGCACTCACTGGACACTAGCAACCAGCCCCAGCCTGGCTCTGCTCTCCCCTCCTCTCTCCACCTCCTCCCTGCATCTCTGTGTATACATATATAAATATATATATATATATAATTTTTAAAGAGGAAAAACTCCTTTTTCTTCTCCCGGTGGCTGGTTTTCATTAGGGAGGTTTCTTTCTAACCCCAAGGGAAACAGCCTATGAGTTTTTAACTGTGGTGCAGGACGTAATTATCTCATTAAGGCGAGAGAGCCAGGCTTTTCCCAGGAGAGGTGACCTTGCTCCAGGGTTGATGGGGACCAGGGAGGAGGGGGGGGGGTTGGGGGGGTCTGGAGGTTGAGGGGGGCCATGTACCCCGCTAACCTGCAGGTCACCTCTCCCTCTAGCCCCATTTGGGGTTGGGGAAACCCGGCCCCTCTCCCCCCACATCCCTCCCCACGGAGCGCAGCCACTTACACTTGTTGATAGAAGCACTTAAAGCAGGGCTTTGGGGAGGGCGGGGGGGGAGGAATGATATGGATGGGGTAATAGCGGGGGGGAAAGCGGGTCTCCTTCCCTTTCTGTCCCGTCCCGGTCCGTGTGTGTGTGTGTGTGTGTCCCCGCTTTTCCGCGGCTTGGCTGCCGGCGATGCTCGGCCCCTGGCAGGGGGGCAGGTCGCCGTGCCGGGGGTGGGGGTGGGGGGGGTGGGGGGGGCGAGGGGCCGCCCCGCTCGGCTCGGAGCAGGGGCGTTTGTTTGAACAGCTCCAGAGCAAAGAGCAGGGGAAGAAAGTTTGGGCTGGGAGCGTGGTTTTTTCCCCAGACGTCAGCACAAGGCGGAACAGGGGCTGGGGAGGGAGCCGGACTCACAGGGCAGCCGTGATTTATTTTTTTCCCCTTTAAAAAAAAAAAAAACATATTTTTTTTTCTCTTTTTTTTTTTTAACCTTTTTTGGGGGAGTGGGGAAGGGGAAGGGGGCCGGGAAGCGGCCCGGCACCTCGGGGTGGGCTGCGGGCTGGGGGTGGGAGCCATGGACTCGCCGCCAGCCTTCGCCATGGACAAGCCGTTCGCCCCCAGCGCCGTTCGCGGCCCGGAGCCTCCCGAAAATCCTCAAAGCCGGAAAAACTTCAGCGTGAGCCACCTCCTCGACTTGGAGGAGGTGGCGGCTGGTATGAACGGGACCCCCCCGACCGGTCCCCCGCCCGCCGGTGGCGGCAAGGCCATACCGGAGCCGTCGGGAGGCAGCAGCGGCAGCGAGGCAGCGCCCCAGGACGGTGAGTCCCGCCGCCCCGGGATGGGTGTCGTCGTCCCCCCCCGCCCCGGTTTGGGGCAACTGTGGGGATGGAATATCCCCGTCGCCCCCCCAACTCCAAGCCGGGCTGCGGAGCGCCGGGCACCGCGGACAAAGAGGGTCGGTGTCCCCCCGCGGCGGGGTGGGGGGGACCGGGAGGGGAGGGAGGCGCGGGGTGCCGCCACCCCGACGGCTGGGGCAGAGGGACATCGCTCCGCGGGAGACGGACACCGCATTTGGGACGGGGAGGACAGGGAGACCGCACCGGCGGAGAGGGACACCGCACCGAGGGCATGGACCCCGCACCGGGGACAGGGAGTACAAGGACCCCGCTCCGAGGGGAGGGATCCCGCACCGGGGACAGGGAGTAAAAGGACCCCGCACCGGTTGTCTCCCCGCCGCCACCGGAGATGCCGGGTACGGGACGTTACCGTCCAGCTGGTGCGTGCCGGGGTTGCGTGGCCTGCGGGGTCCTCCCTTCTCCCGGGGATCCCCGCCTCGCTGTCCGGTACCGGGGAGCGGAGGCGGCCCGGTGAGACCGGGGGAACCGGGACGCAGCGGGTCCTCTCTCCCGGCACCCGCAGCAACGCGTCTCCGGGCCGGTAGCACCGGCAGCAACGGGCCAGCGAGGACGGAGCCGGGGCTGGGAAAGGGAACTGGGACCCACCCGGGACCTGGTTTCGTGGGGCTCGGTGCTGGCAGGAGGCGCGTTTTTAACGGCACACCCCCGCCTGCTCCGGGGGCTCCGCGGCTGCCGCCCGCCCCGGGCAGCGCGCATCTCCCCGCGCCGCTCCGCCCGCATCCCCCCGCACCGCTCCGCCCGCCCCGGCGCATCCCTGCTCCGGTGCCCGGGGTGAGGGCGAGGAGGATTCATCCCGTCCCTGCCGTAAAGCCCCGCTCCGGGGACACCCGACGGCCCCCAGAGCCTCCCCCCCCAAGAGCACGGGGTCCCCTCGAGGTGCGGAGGTGATGGAGGGGATGGAGAAACAGAGGGGGAGGCAGAGCGTGGGGTGGAGGTGCAGCCCCACCACCTCCCCAGAGGTCACCTGCCCCACCAGAGGGCACCCCGACGACCCCCTGGGGGGTGGCATCCCCAAACCTGCCCCCCAGCTGGGTTTTGGTAGCCCAAGCTTCTTTTCTGTGGCCCCCCCAGAGCACAGCCCTGGGGTGCTGATGGCCCTGCCGAGGGCCTGACCCACACCTGGCCAAGGGTGCACAGCTCACCCGGGAAACTGTGCCGGTAAAGGGGGGCTCAGCCCACCCCGGAGGCTGCCCAGATCTGTGGTGAGGGGCTCCCGATGGGAACCTCCCGTAGGCAGAGCGCTCCCTCTGTCCCCTCCCGCAGCTCCCACGTCGTGTACGGCTCTGGAGCATCTTTTTCCCACCCACATCTCATTCCCTGCGTGACCTCCTTCCTCCACGGAGAACCCCCTCTCTCTCTCGAGCCCCCCAACCTGCCCCTGCTCGGGATGCTGGGGGCTGGGTGAGGTTGGACCGCTGCTTGCTGGGATGGTATCTGGTATTTTCGGCGTCATTTTCCATCCTCCCTCCCCTTCCCTTGGGCTTTGTTTGTACTTCTCCCATTGCCTTTGGGACCGCGGGGAGGTTTTCGCCCACTTGACAGGACCATACGAGGGGACAGTATGCCATGTGGGATCAGAGCAGCTTTTGGAAACCCGGCCCAACCCACAGCAGCCGGTTTGTCTCACGGGGCTCTTTCCCAAACAGCAGAGAAACCACCACCCTGTTGAGCTCCTAATGCTCAGTGGGAACCGGGGGTGCTGCAAATACCTGAGAGAGAGGCAAGAGGGCTGGCTGATCCCCACAAACCCATTTTTCACCCTAAAAGCTCATTCCTACTGGGGCAGAGGCCCCATGGGGTTTGAGCTGCTGATCCCAGCACCACTGGACCACGGAGGATATTTCCCATTAGTACCTGTTTTGGCAAGGTTGAAGGGATGAAGACACTGTCAGCATCTCGGATGCTCTGACAACCTGTCTGGGAGTGAAAGCATTTATTCCTTTGGTCCCACCTGGAGAGGGAAATACCTGAGCGAGGGGATCTGAGGACAGCAAGCAAGAAGAGAACAAGGAAACAGAGAAGAAAACCTGTGTGCGTGCAAACATGGACTTGTGAGACCTGTAACCCACTGTCTAAACTGGGATGTAATTTCATAAATTGAGATGGGGAGACTCTAAATACCAGGGAAATGCCCTCTCTTGGTGAGCTACACACTTGTGATGCTTTCGGCATCAGCGTGATGACAGCAGAGGAACTTCTACTCGTAACGGTATCTTTTATTGGCATCCTAAAGCAAAACTGCTTCTCAGCGTTTTCTCATCTTTCTCTTCACCATCGTGGGTTTTTCCCACCAGATAGAAGTTTGGAGCCCCCCAGGTTGGTGGCAGCAGGTCTGTTATCAACAGATACCCTGGTACCCAAGTGTCTTGCTGCAGGATGCGGCTCTGTGCTCTGGCCATGAGGATGTTAGCAGGGTCATCATGCCAGTGGGTTGGAGGAAGAACAGCCCTGAGCCTCCAGCAAAGCTGCTGATACCCCCTCTGCCAGGCAGGGCTCACCATGGTCATGGTGGAGGCCACACTGGCGGAGCTGGTACAGGGATGCTTTAGGCAGCCCCAGCTCAGCAACGTCGACAAAACCTCCCCTTCCCCAGGCGGCCACAGCAGGAGGAGGTTTCTGTTCCCAAACGTGGCAGAGCCAGAAAAGCTCAGGGCAGGGTTTTATTCTTTGCAGCTCCTCCCTGCCCTCACCTACCACCTCTCTCCCACGGCCATCCCAGCTGGGAAGGGTGGCTGGGGGCAGCCCCATGTCCCTGGGTACATCTCTCCTCCAGGAGCAGCCCCTCTGTTAGTCCCTTGCAGGGCTGGCATATCCCTTTCCCAGTGGCACGGAGGACCAGAGCCATCCCCACCTCCCTCTCCATGAAGGAGCTGCTCAGCCCCTGCCTCGGTCCCATCCCAAACTGGCCCCGAGGGCACCCAGCGCTTCCTCATGGGAGGACGAGTGCAAATGTCATCTGTGCAACACGTTGCTCTCACGGCACCCGAAAATTAAGAGGCAGAAATACCACAAGCCCAAGCAAAAGTGAGGAAACGCCAACAGGGTGGTGAGGGTTCATCCCCATCCTCATCTTCATCTTCATCCTGCCCCGGGGCGGTGCAGCAGCCTCCCATTGAAAACCTTCCGCACAACTTCTGAGGTCTTGAAAGCTTGTTCACCTCCTTTCATTAGACTAACAAATAATGTGTAACGCGAAACATCTGTTAACAACAGCCCTTAATGTTCTCAAGATGATAAAGCAGGAGGGTAATTTTAGCCAGCAGGCCTTGACTGATGGCTTTTCAAACAATGAACTTACTTTTGGTGCCGCCTGGGGATGGGAGAGGGAGTCGGGCGCTGGCTCCAGCAGCCGCTTCGGGGCTGAAAACTCAGAAAGAGCCACTTTTGTCGCGGCCGGGCTCGGGGGAAGGACTACGGCCCCTCCAAAAGGATCCTCCGGCAGGGGCAGGCATGGCTGCAGCCAGTGGGGCCGGGCGATGGAATGGGGAGATGATGGCCCCTGGGCATCCCCTTTGCAGAGCAGCTCCTGGGGTCTCTTCCTCACCCCTGGGATGCCAGGGACCCTCCGACCCATGCTGGGGCTGTGAGGATCCTGAGCAGAGCAGTGATGAAGCAAGAAAGGCTGCACCCGAGGGGAAAAAAGGGATTAGGATGATGTTACAGCAAATTGGTTTTAATTACATAAACGAGGGCAGACGACAAGTGAGAAGTGAGGCAGGGAGGGACAAGGACCCGGTAACACAGTGGAAAAGGGGAAGGGGCTTGCTTTGGGGATCAAGCGGTGGCCGATTGCCCCAAGCTGCTCCCAGGGCTTGGGTACCTTCCCGGAGGCAGAGCCATCCCAGCCAATGTCCCTGTGGTGGCCCAGCTTGGGGGCTGTGCTGGTCCTGGCTCGCTGCACACATTTTGGCTGCACTCCTCTGCTGTCCCAAAGCCACTTGTCCCCACTGGATGGGGGGCACAGCTCAGGGACACCTCGGCCCCTCCAACCGTGGGAACAGGAGGCAGCTCTGTAACTTAACGTGCTAAAAAAGGGCCGGGATGTGCCTGGGGGGGTCTGCCTTCCCTGGGACATCCAAGCACATACACAGCTCGGCTGCAATTAAAACCAGCATCATTAACTCGTGGCCAACCCCCTGTGTCTGGCTCGGGGCAATCCAGACCCCTGGGACCAGCAGTGTTGGGTGACAGGCATGGGGAGCCACCCGAGGTCCTCCTACACCCTAACACCAGACCCTCTCCCCAGTACCCATCAGCTTTCCACAGCCACAAAAGTGCTGGAAATTACCCCAAACCCTTCTCCCCGGGAGGCTTTCTGTCATTTCTATGTGACCATTCAGGGAGTGACAGGAGGTGTCGGGACCCCAACTCAGCCCCCGTGGCAGGGGGAAGAGGCTTTGAGAAGTGTCTGCTGGCCATGGCTGCAGCTCATCAAGGAGATGCTCTCGTGTTTTTGTTCCCCAAAGTGGGGGACAGAGGGGGTCTGGCAGCCTGGGGCAACAGTAGGATTTGCTTGGCCCGGCCTGGGGATGAGGTTGGGATGCACCAGGGTGGGAAAGGACCCGTCGGTGGGCAGCAAGGCTGGGTGTGGGGTTTACAGTACTCACGGTCCCTCCCTGCTCCCCAACACAGCATCAGCTGAGGGTGCTTGGGCAGAGGAGTCCCTGGCCATGGCAACCTCCCGGGCTGGCAAACCTCCTGCGGGGCCCTTGGCAGGGACAGTCCCTGCGTGGCAGAGCTGGGAATGGTGGCATCCAGTGCCAGGGGGAAGGCGAGCCGTCTCGGTCCTTGTAAGGCCAGCACAGCCCGTCTGGGTGGCACGGGGACAGGACCCATCCTCGCATGGCCATGACTCTCAGAGACTGGATGTCACCTTCACTGTCCCCAGCACCTGCCTGGGGACACCCCCCTCCCCTGTGGGCTTTGAGGGCTGCGAACCCCAAGACAAAGGGCTTGGTTCCAAGCAGGGATGGTGCCCATGGGACTGATGAAGCGGGACAGACCCCAAGGTGAGGGGGGGGGGGGGCAGCACAGCCAGGCTTTGTGCCCAAGACCAGTGTCCAGTGCCCGAGGCTGGCAGGTCCCCGGGTGCAGCATCCATCAGCGCCTATTGAGTAAGTGCCAATTAATCCGGGCGGGAGCTCCCCGCCCCAGCCCACCTCCCGGCCCTCCACATTTGTCTGCGCTTAGTGCGAGGCTGGCGACAGGCGAGGGATGGTCCCGGCTCGCCCAGACGCTTTCCAGCCGCTCGCCCAGCACATCCCAGTCAAAAAAGAAAAGGTTACGGGGAAGGACCCACCCTGCACCCCTCCTGGCTGCCGCAGGGGACAGCCCCAAACTGCAGCATGACCCCTTCAACCATGCTTCCCATCCCTACCTGGGGACTCTCCACCATGGCTCTCACCATGGGTCACTGCCACCGGACCCACTGTCCTGTGTGCGTGCTGCCAGGGGAGGTCCCCCATCCCATGGATAAGGGGAAAACTAGTGCCTGGGTCCTGCCCATCCAAAAACCACGGGGCAGGTGGGAGTGATGCTTTTCCCGTGGCATGGGCAGGAGGAGAGGCTGAGTTAGGTGACAGCCCTGAAACCAGCCAGAGCAGCACAAACCGCTGCCAGGCACAGGCAGGGAGGGACTTTTGGGGTGGGGGATGGCAGCTGGGAGACCCCAGGTCCGATGGGGCTTCTGGCATGGGGCCCACCCTGGTACCACTGCCCTGTGCTTCCCTGTCCCCTCCAGCCCTGAAAGGGTGACACCCACTCACCATCCTCTGCTCCTCTCCATGTCCCTGGGAAGATGCTCTGCACCCTGGGTTGCCCTCAGGCTCCTAATGACCAGTGGCACCTGGGCTCCAATTTGGGGAAAAATTGCCCCCAAATGGGATGAACACCCCCACCTGGGCTCCAGACTCCCCACCCCTCCCACACACCCCAATTTACTGGGGGCTCTCTGGGTTTGAGTGGAGGCTTTTGTGGCCCCGGGAAGCAGCCCTGCTCGCTCAGAGCCCTCCCCAGGGGTGTGGGGAAATACATACCAGCACGTTTTCTGCAGCATTTGCAGGGCTCGGCGGGGTCCCCGCACACGCTCGCATCTGCCTGAGGGAGCTGCTGCCAGAGGGTAATGAGAAAAAAAACAACAAAAAACAAACCAAGGCTTGGGGAGATGGGGGTCCCCCCCCACCTTGCTGGGGGTGCCTGAGAGCTGGAACAGCCTTGGCCGGGCCAGGAGGGCAGGAAAATAATTTCTCCCCCCGCCAACTTCTCATTGCTGGGATTTTTCTCCCCTCGGCACCCGCAGTCAGCAGGGTTTTCGGCAGGCATTGCTGTCGGGATGTTCATTCCCACCACCCCCCCCTTTCCAGCAAGGAAAGGACACAGGACCATGGAGCAGAGCTGCGAAACACACCACTTGGCAGGGGCCAGAGGGGACAGCAGAGGGGTCCCACCTGTGGTGGGGACACAGGGCTTTGTCCCACTCCCTTTGGAGCCCCAACAGCACCCACCGATGGGCTTTAAGCCCCAGCAGCAGCTCAAACGCCCTGTGACACAGCCGTGCCCAGCCCAGGGGGGTGCCAGGGCATGGGGACACCTTGCCTGTCCTGTCCCCCCCCCCCCCCCAGGCTGTTATGTCTAGCTTGACCAGGAACAGCTCAGTGCAAGACTATTTCCCCTCTCCTTTTGGGCTGTTATTTCAGGGAACGGGGCTGATTCACAGGAAAAATATGAAATTTCAGCTCCGTGCAGCCAAGATGGGCGAATTTCAACGAATCAGCATTTTAAGAGAGCCTGGGTGTGTGTCTGTAGCTGGGAGGCTGATGAAATGATTTGGGGCTTTGAGGCTGCCTCATTAGAAATCATCCCTTCTTCATTCCCAGGGAGTGGGTCTCATCACCCGTTCTCCCAGGGCTGATCTCCTCCGGCCGCTGGGAATTGTCCCCCGGGAGCTGTAAAATCATGGAGCTGAAGGGATGAGGTTTGAAGTGGGATGGGACCTGGGTGCCTTGGGGCTGGCAGAGGCTCGGTGTCCCCAGGCTGGCACCCTGTCCCCTCCCCGTGGCTCAAGCAGCAGCTGGAAGGAGTTATCCTCCCAGGATGGGATCCTGAGCCACTGGGCCAGCTCAGAGCATCCCTGAAAATGCCGGGATAGCGGGTTGTGGCCGAGCTGAGCTGGGACAAGGATTCAAACCAGTTTGGTTTTTTTTTTCCTGGCTGGAAAAAACAACTGGGAAGAGGGTAAAAGCGCAGTGGCCAGAGGTGGCTGTCCCCTCCCAGTCCTGGGGTCTGCCTGGGGCTGGTGATGCCCATCCAGGTCTGGGAGGATGGGGAAAGCAAACCCTCTCGGGGACTGATTTGGGGTTTAAAGGTGGTTTTCTGCCGCCTGTTAGTCAGCTCTGCCCCGGCACCGCAGAAATGGGTTGCTTCTCACAGGATGCCCCCAGATTTCTGAGAATTAAAAGAAAAAAAAATCCCACTGTCACCCTTGAGGCATTCCCAGTGCTTGCGTTTGCCCAAGGGACACATGGCTGCGGGCGATGTTTTCCAGCCTTCCCACGGCGTAATGAAACGCCCCGTCCGGGCTCAGCATCCCTCACCAGACGCTTCCCTGCCCTGTGCTTCCGTCGGGAAAACCAGCCCCAGTGCTGGGACCTGCTGGGGGCATTGCTGGGGGTGCAGGATGGGGGTCCAGAGCCCTCCTGCGGGGCAGCCCCTCGCCCACGGGCACCCGGTGGTGATGGCTTCTAGAGGGAGTTGGGGGGTAAATGCGATGCTGATGCTGGAGGAGTTTGGGGGGAATTATCTCAGCTTGGGACAACCCCTCACACACACACAGACTTTGGGGACCTTAAGGGGACAGATGGGGTCCCCCTTGCCATTGCAGCTTTGCCCTGGCCGTGCACGCTGCTGGGTGCAAACGGCAGCTCAGGGTGTGGGGGGGGGACACACCACAGGCGTTAATTGACCAGAAGGCGTAACGATGCTGTGATGCTGCTCCTTCACCCTGGGGTCGGGGGGCAGCCGGAGAAGGGCCAGGGGGAGCAGCTCAGGTCCTGGGGGGGGGGGGGGGGGGGGAGGGGGAGGGTGTCCTTCCGAGAGCAGCAGCGCCAGTCTCCGGCCCCCTCCCCTTCCCTCCCTCATCCCCCTTTTGGAAGCGCGTCTAATAAAGGCAGCTTTTCAGCCGCGGCCGCAGTGATAGATCAGGAAGAATTGTATGAGTCTATTAAAGTCTGTGTGTCTCTGAATGGAGACTGTGGCTAAGCCAGGCGCCAGGCTCGCGCGTTGAACCAGATGTGGAGAGGCGCCATCCTTTCCAGCCACTGAATCTGAGAGGCTGCAGGCTTCACACGCAAGGAAACTGGAGTGCACATGGCAGGGGAGCCGGGGGAGCGCCGGGGAGCACATGGCAGCGCTGGAGGGAGCTGGGGAAGGGGGGGGTGCGGGGGGGGGCAAAGCCCAGCGTGGGCTGTGGGGAGCAGCCCAGGTAGGGAGCTGGAGAGGAGGTGTTGGTGCAGCAGGTCCTGCCACCCCTGGGGTGCTGGGCTGCACCCCGAGTTGTGCAGGGCGTTGGGGGGGGGGGGATATATTATATAGTTATTATTATTATATATTATTATTATATTGTGCTACATTGCCCCCTGTGGGTGGACCGCGTTGTACCCCAGGTCACGCAGCACATTGCCTGGGGGGGGGAGGGGGGGACGGAGATGGGACTGCAATAAAGCTTGAGTCA
>JAOQGH010000007.1:5991177-6012893 GCA_025769975.1 Gallinago jamesoni | reverse complement strand
GGATGCCATTGGCCTTCTTGGCCACAAGGGCACATTGCTGGCTCATGGGCATCCTGTTGTCCATCAGGACTCCCAGGCCTTTTTCCTCAGAGCTGCGCTTCAGCAGGTCAGCCCCCAACCTGTCCTAGTGCTTGGGATTATTTCTCCCCAGGTGCAGCGCCCTACACTTGCCCTCGTTGAATTTCATTAGGTTTCTCTGTCGCAAACTGGGGACATCTCACAGCTCAGGTCCAGAGCCAGGCAAGCAAAAATCCAGTGGATGAAGTTTTCCCTGTGTCAACTTCACCCCCATAAGTGCCAGAGAGGAGCAGGGAAACATCATTGAACACTGTTATCTTTTCCAGGGGACAAATCCCTGGGATGTCCCTACCGGCAAGAGCTGGCTCTTCTCACTCTCCCTATGAGCCACAGGGATCCCACCTCCTCCGGAGGAATAAGGGGGGGTTTGTGTGGCAAAACCCTATAGCATGAGATGGAAGAACCCCACATCTGCTAGAGGAAACAGGAGATTTTGGGAGGGCAATGAGGGCTGAGTGATTGGTGTCACAGGAGAGGTGTCCAAGGAGGGGGATCTTTGTCTCTACCAGGAGAGGGCCTCAATGAACAGGAGAGATCTGGGAAGCAGTTCAGGCAGGCAAGGGGAGGGTAAGCCCAGAGCTCAGGGGTAGGAGGGATCCTGGGGCTAAACTGACTGGAAGTGCACAGGAGGGGAAGTGGTTTGTGCTGGGGCTCCACTTGCTTTTCCCCCACCTCCAGACACCTTGGGCTCAGCAGGGTGGAGGGAAGACACGTACGGGCAGTGTGAGTCATATTCAAATATCTAAGCACCAGATTTCACAGTTCTGCAGTCCCGGGTGGGTTTCACAGTGTTACCAGCTCAGGGGTGAAAACCACATTGTTGGCACACACAACGCACGCCCGAAAACCCAGAGACTGGTCGGTGCAACCACCGTCCCCACTCTCCTGGAGCTGGAAGAGACCCTGGGCTCATCCTCCCTCTACACCAAGGCTGGAGCGGGAATCTGGGAGCTCCAGGCTTTAGGATATTATTTGGGAAAAGGCAGGGGATGCTTCAGCTCCTCACTTGCCCTGCATGCAGTGAACATCGCTGGGGAGAGCCAGTGGCTCCTTCCATCCTGGGGTTGACCAGGCTCGGTCCTGCCTCCCACAAACCTCCACAATATTCCAAAATAACGCTCGGGCCTCTCTGCAGTTCTCCTTGGGGGCTTTTTCTGTTTGTTGGTTTTGGGGGTTTCTTTGGTTTGTTTGTTTTTTGTTGTTGGGTTTTTTTGAGCCAGGCGAGTTCACATTCCCAAGCTTTTCCCTGCAGCCGGTACAGTACAGCAGGGTTTGTTGAGGTTTTTTTTTTAATGAAAAAGAAGAAAGCTGAGCTCTGCGTGTAACCTTGGCTTCCCCGAGCAGAGCACCAGCCCGAGGCACGGAACAGGCAGCTTAGCAGAGGCTGAAGGCACTGGCATCTCTGGGGGCTGGAGGGGCTCTGCACCCCCATTTCTTCCTTTCCACGACAAAAATCTCAGTCCCAGCTAAATCTCTAACCACAGCAATATGTATTGCAGAAAGTCCATTTTTATAAAGCCGCTGCCTTTCTTATTTGAAAGCAAAAAGAAAAAACTACCAAGTAGAGCCATTTTGTCCATCTCAAACAGGTAATGCAGACACCGATGGGACAGCACCTCCTAAACACCAACAGTTTAAGAAAATAGGGGGGAAACTAGAGAAATAAGGCTTTTGCTTCCCAGCAAGGTACCGGCTAAAGAAGGGGGCTGCTGAGCTCAAAAAAAAATACAGGCAGCTCCTTTGCAAGTCATAAGTACAGAAACAAGAGCAACCACGTCTTACCTGAACTTCTCCAGCCCTCCAGGATTTAAGCACCAGCTTGGCTGTGAAGAAAGCTCCCCAGGACAAAGCATCTCATGCTCCTAACCTGCTCTGGGGGAACTGGGATGGAAGAGGGTTGGGAAAACACCAAGCTTTGTGTTCCTACTATTCTGGGAAGGAAAACTGAGAATAAAGGCTTTGCCAGCCCCAGCTCTGCTGAATTTAAAGGATCAGCACAAATAACACACACCTGGAAAAGAGCTTCCTCTGCAGGGCAGGTGGGCTCCGAGGGAAGGGATGTCTCTTTTGAAGTCCCCGGGGCACCCCAGGCTCTGCAGCAAGGTTTAGCAAAGCGCTTTGCAGCTGGGGAGCCGTCCTGCTGGGGCCGGACCCAGCTGCTACCCAGCTGCATCTGCTGCTCCCGAAGGAAGGATGTATCAGAGCACAATGATTTGTTTTTATTGGGAATATTTGCTTCCTGCCACCAGGATGCATATGCAGCAGCAGCAGCAAAACGTACAGGGGGCTTGGGACCTTGTGCAACACGTGAGGCAGAAAAGGCTTGTTAAGAAGTGGGTATATTAGGCAGATGTCTGTGGAGGCCGCTGAAATGAGAGGTGGGTAGGTCCCTCATCCCCCGCAGAAGAGATGCACGCTCCCCTCCAAACCTCTCCAAAGAGATTACCCTAAGGCCACATCTGCACTGGGGTCAGGAGTTACTGGAACAGAAGCTGCTACCCAAGCTGGGCAAGGGCTCAGAGCATCAGTCTGAGCTGGTGTTTCACCTCGTGCTTTGTGAGGTCTCGGTAAGAGCATCTCCAAGGACAGGGGTGTTAAGGGACCAGTTTTATTGCTTAGGACAGGTGGAAGGGGAATTTATTTTCTACTAATTTCCCGCCGTGATCTTAGTAAAACTCTGCGTTGCTGTCAGAGGAGGGAGGAGGCACTGAACAGCAGAGGCTTTCTCCTGCCTTGTCCTCTCCGTTGTGTGCCACTGTGGCCTGGGGACCAGCCCTCGGCACTTCAGGACAGAAGAGCGCCCGCAGGGTTTGTCATCCTGAGATACCCTGCTCCCAGCCTCTCCTCTCCAACACCAGGGCTTTCAGGTGACCAGCAGAACAGGGGTATTCTCCTCCTGCCAGGCAGCTCGAAGCCACTCTTCCCACTTCCAGAGCATTCTGCCGACACCGGCTGAGCAGGGGACAGCAGGAAAAAACAGCTGAAAGAAAACACCCCGAAGCGGCCGCGGCACATTCCCCAGATAGCAACGGGCCATTCTGCGGCCAGGGAAAGGCTACAAACAAAGGAGGAGAAATTCAGTCCGCTGCCCTGGGAGGGTTTTCAGGCACCAGCGGCATGTGAACGCAGACACCACCCTTGGGAGAAAGCTCTGCCTGCAAACTGCAAACCTCCCGTCTTTCCAGAAATCCCAGAGCTTTGCGCGAGGGTCCGGCTCTCTGGAGAGTCAGCAATCCCTTCTGGCTGCTCCAGGCACGTCCCTCCTGCATCTCGCTGAGGTGGAAAAGTCACAGTCTCTGCTGGCCTGGACCTGCCGAACACTGGCCACGGGGTGTCCTTGCTGGGACATAGTGGCTCCTGCCTGCAGCCGGGCTCCCCGGCAGGGAGCTGCATCCCATGGGGTGAGATGAGGCGGTGCTGGGAGCACTGGAGGCTTCGGAGGCTTCACAACATCACCCCTGAGATACAGACTTCTCTATTACACTGCTTGGCAGGGACCTGCCTCCTGTCCTCCTCGTGGGAGGGGGAACCGAAGGGACCTCCCCATCCCCACAGACCCGCACGGGTGCGACCACCCATGTCTGCTGACCAAGAGACTTTGTAGGACCCTCATGATTTTTCCTTCCTGATTTGCAGAATATTTGCCACCAAGGGGAAAGGGCACATCTACCCCTTCCCAGCTCCGAATGCAGTTGGGCCAGAAAACCTTCTTTCCTTCAATGACCCCCTTCCTCGAGCAGCGTCCGTGTGTTCTCCCACTCCCACCCTTAGCAGGGGCGAGAGAAACCTGTCTCCACATCCCCTTCCTGCTCCACAGGGAGATGTGCCCCTTCTCTCCGGTGACTTCCCTGCCCAATTTCAATAGCACAGGGTCTTCCTCGATAAAGGTTGCACTGAGCATCCTTGGGGCTCAAGTGGCCTCCCTGGGAACATACCACGTGCACACACACACACACACGTGAACACACACACACACACACCACCCAGTCCAGCCACGGAAGCCAGCAGAGCGCAGGGTTTGGATGGTCGGTCTCGTTGGGTGCTACCAATACGGGGTGGTGGCCAGGAGGATCTGCAGGGCCATGGAGAAGCAGGGCAGCTGTGCCACACTGTAGGCCACGGAGCGCGTGGGCGCCTTCAGCTGCAGGAGGTAGGCGATGGTGTGGATGATGCGTCCCGCGCAGAAGATGAAGAAGTGGATCCTGGCCACCACGGGACTGGGGTTCAGCAGGGAGTAGATGGCTCCCAGGAAGAGGAAGGGAAAGATGTTCTCCATGTCATTGCGGTGGGCTCTGAAAAGAGAGGTAAGGTTCCCACCAGGCTTCCCTGCTGTCTCCCATCCCTTCTAGCCAGAGCGTCCATCCCTGGGTGCTGCTGGCCCTCTGTTGGATGGCAGCCCCCAGAAGAGTCAGATCCCCCCTACACTCAGAGGCAACAGGACTTGACACCTGGTGTCTCTCCCTTGGGATGCTCCCAAAGCTTGCCCTCCGTGCCTGGGACGCCTTTGCCGCGTGATGGATGACAGCTTGAGGGTCAGAGCTTTTAAATAAACAAAGCAAAACAAAGACCCCGCCAAGCTGCGAGAAGCTCGAAGCTGGTGCGGCGCCAGCACGGCACGGCCCCAGATGTGGCCACGTTACACAATAACAAGGCGGTTTCCAGGCTGCATTTTTTCCAGAGGAGAAACTCCCAGAATGGGAGGGTCTGTGGCTTCGCCCCTCTCCGTAAGTGCACCCACAGGGGACCGGAGAGGAGCACCCCGAGCACCCCCTGCACCTCCACACTCTGCCAACAGCACCTGCTTAATTGCACCAATGGGGCCAACCCCCACACTCCACCTGAACGTGTGCCTGCCTGGGTGTCACAATGTCACCTGCCACCACCCGCACCACTGCAGAACAGGAGTGGACCCCACCGAGAGCCATGTCCCTCCTCCCCCAGGGACCGCTCCGCGAAAGAGGGAAACTGGTCCCCGAAGCAACAGGTTGTCCTCACCCTCCCACCGCCTCCACCTCTCCGTCTTTGGTTCCTCTGCAATGGAAGAGCTGTTTCTGCAGCACACAGCCCCATTCCCAACCTTCGATGGGGGGGGACTCTCGGGTTGTGCCCTGCTCAGTGGGGACAGACCCATGCTGGAGGGTGACCCAGGTGTGAGGCTCAGTTGCCTTTTTCTTACGTGTCTGAAGGTTTGAGAAGCAGAGATGAAGCCTTGATAAGAGCTGCCCTTGCTTCCCCATTCCTGTACCCCAGGACATTTGAATGTTCACAAAGCCAAGAAAAAATTTTAAGCAATTTCTTCCCTGAAGCAAAGGCCAAGATGCCCGTGCTGCTCTTCTGTGCAGGCTAAGAAGCGGCCACCAAGTTTTAGGACACTCGGTCACAGCTTGTTAGTGCAGACACAGGCTGGGATAGACCTGGCTGAAAACTGACTTTAAAAAAGAAGGAAGGCTGTGTTTTAAACCCCTCTCCTGCCCCCGGGGTCAGGTCTATGAAGCGGGAGATGACCCCATGTCCGCCCTGGTGGACCAATTTCCTCAGGCCAAGTTTTTTCCAAAAGCTTCTCCATCAGAAATTTTCGACACCGAGCCGCAGGGTTTTTTGGAGGGCGACTGCTCCCAGGCAGGGTAGGTCTCTGAGCAGGGAGACGAAGCCTGGCCCAACCTCCTCCCCTTCACCGCAATGCCCAGGGGTTGGGGACATGAGTGGACACCCACCACCTTGCCCCACGGCAGCCCCGTCCAAACGAGCCCTCTGGGACACGGAGATCCAGCAGAGCTGGAAGGACAAACGGAAGAATGGGGAGGAGAATGTTAAAAATAAAGGCAAATTGTTGTTCCAGAGCTGAGATGCAGCTGGGGGCCTCTCCAAGAGGCGAGGGGGAAACCTCCTTCCCGGCTGCTGCTTGCTCTCTCCTGCCCTGCACAGAGCCCAGCAGCCCGGCCGTGGCCCCGCTCCCCTCCTGATAACACCTGAGGATGAAACCCTCTTCTTCTTCACCCTTCTTCGGGGGAAACACCTTGGGCTTAATTTGTTTTCCCCAGGGCTCTGAACGGAGCAGCAAGGAGCGGCCCTGAGCACTTTAACTGCACAAGTTGGATCCCAGGCTGCCTCAGGTCCTCGCCACAGCTCTGTTTGTTTATTTTTATGGAAGTTTGTCTTTCTGACTAATCAAAAGAGGATTATGATTATTATTACTACCATTATTTTCTTTTTCCTAGCAAGGGAACAGCTTGTTTCCCCTTCTCCTCCTTCTGAAAGCTCAGGGATTAGGTGGCACTGGATGTTTTTTAACGCAAATCCGGCACGCAGCGAGAGGTGAATGGTCCAGACCCCCCCTCCCCTCAGCAGAGCTGGCGGCCAAGGGCTCAGCGATGGCAGGGCATGGCTCCAGCCCCTTTCCTGCACGTCACCAGTCATCCAGCCCAACGCTTGGGGCACCTTCTTCTGGGTGAGGAGGACAGCAAACCAAGCCCCGGATTGAAAGACACCGTGTTTTACCTCCAAGGAACTGTGAGCCCCACAGGAGAGGGGGAAGATGCAGAGTTTGCCCAATTAGGGAGGCAGAAGTTACTGCAATCATCTCCAGACTCTTCCCAAATCCCCAAAAAGGGGCAGCCGCGTACAGCACTGGGATCAGTCGCACGGTTCCATGTCCAAGCTGTGCAGGGATCTGGAGGGATTTGGGCTCCTTTTTGAGCAGGGCACGAGGAGCCTTTGGGTGTAGATATAGAACAAGCCCTCGGGGGTTTGCGGGACTTTGAGCACCTAGGATTGAGTTGAATCGCTTACAGACTGCACCCAGGTCCTTCCACCAGGTCCTCCAGTGCCCACCCTGCTCTCGGTAATGATTAAACTGCTCTGGTTCACAGGGGCCCACAGCTGAGCTCCAGGCATTCAACCCAGCTAGCTAATGACGTAATTAACGAGCCCTTTAGCCTCCCACTGCTTCTTTGCCAGCAGCTGCCCAGGGATGACCCCGCGGGGCAGGGGCAATGCCAGCACTGCTGTGTACTCACCTGCGGCACCGCTCCACATCGGGGTCCTCGCGGTGGTTCTGCAGCCCCCCGTTGCGCAGCGCGTCCTCCGGGTTTGCAAATGCCTGCAAAAGAGAGTCCCTATAACATATGTGCTCATGTTTTCAGGATCTTTACAGATAGAAGCTTTCCCCCTAATCTTTAAAGCCAGTAGGGTTTTTTTCCTGCCCAAGGAGACCTCTCAGCCTCAATTTCTCACCACCCTTCACAAACACAAGAGCTGCTGCACTTCCACGTGCATGGTCCTGGAGGTTAAACTCTGCACCTCCTGATGGGTTTCCCATATCCTCTGAAAAACCCAACTCTGCCTGCTTAGCAGGTCCCAAACTGGGGGATTCAAGGGATCTCCGACCTGATCCCAGTCCGCTTCTCCCCATGAAACCCATTGAAAAGAGACTTTGCCAACAGCCAAGTAAGATCACTGTTGGCACAGAGCTGGCAGCCACTGAACGTGGCATCCAAAAGCTAACTGAGACTGACAGATTAGTTCACCCTACCAAGAAAGAATATTCTCTGGCTGTTTTTTTGACAGTGATACTGTGTGACTGAAACCTGCCCCGGAGGAATCGGGTCCTACACCTTGCCTAGATGTATGGCTTTACATGTTGCCAGAGAGGTGGTTGATGCCCCATCCCTGGAGACATTCAAGGTCCGGCTGGATGGGGCTATCAGCAACATGATCTAGGGGAAGATGTCCCTGCTCATCGCAGGGAGGTTGGACTAGATGACCTTTAAAGGTCCCTTCCAACCCCAACTATTCTATAATTCTATACTAATAAACTTAGAAATAAAAAATATTTATATGAGCTTGCCACTTATGCTCAGAGACGTGGTTACATGCAACAGCTTCACTTTGCAGCCTGGAAAGGACCCCGGTGTTTCCTTTAATCATGTTACAAGCCCAGGCTGTCCCACGGCTGAAGCATCATCCAGAAACACCCAAGGAAAAGCCAAATCATCAGTTACAATGATGCTAGAGCACAGGGATATCTACCTTTGTGTTTTATCTGAGAGCAGAAATCTCTCCCTCCCACTGAACTAATGTAGTCAGAAACTCCTCAAATACTTTAAAACAGATTTTACAGACAGCTGAGTTTTGCCAGGAGTTCAGTCTGGGTTGTGGGCTATAAAAGGTCTGGGTGAACCCCTAGTCCTCCCTGTATTTCCCCTCGTGTCCAAGAGCCATTTCCTCCAGCTATTGTTTTTGTTCTCCATGACTTTCTGCTCCCCTGGAGTGTTCACACAGCGATTCAGCCTCGGAAAGCACAAAAGCTTTCTGCTACATGGCAAGAGAAAAGACCATTGCAATAATTTGTTCTTAAACCTTCCCCCCCAGCCCCTTTTCTTTCAGACACAGCAAATTAACTGTAAACAGTCTCTTTCCAGAAACAGCTCACCTGCACGGCATTTTAGATCTGAAATTACTATTTAGATTAGGATTCAGAAATTATAAACATCAAGCTACAGATGGTAGAAATAAACAAAAAGAGTCAAAGAGAAGCGAGATATTTATCTGCCACAGCTATGAAACGTGTTTTGCTTTTAATTTCAGTCAAAGAAAACTCAGCTTGCTTCAGGAAAATGTTGTTGGCCTTTACAGGAATAAAAGAAGAAAGAAAAACCACAGGAACCTAAGGGAAAAGCCAGAAAGGGAGAAGAAGAGAAAGCAAACTGGGACTTACCTTCTTTCTGAGTCTCACTTGTCCCGTAATGATGGCAACGACATACATTTTTAAAATCAATATTGTGCTGTAGAACGTAAATGACATAAACACTGTGTTTTCCATCATTTTGGGGGAAGGTGCTGCTCGGTCGCCTGCGGCACTCTCAGCCAGCGGAGATCTTGCTCAGGCTGCGAGAGGGCTCTGCGGGAGAGGGGGTAGGAACAGCCACACTTAAACACAACAGAAGTAATCACTGTTTCTTTGGCGAAGGCTCACGGCCCCCGTAGACCCCTTGGGGCCAGCCAGGAGTAAATGATGGAGCAGAGCTGCCTGTGAGTGAACCCCAGACGGGGACACGGAGCAGGCTGCTTCTGCTTCTCTCTCTGCTGCCACCAGCTCTGTAGGGACACAACGCCCCAAGCTGAGATACAGCCCCCAAGGACCGCGTGGGCCACAGCAAGGCTCAGCCTGGGCACAGCTCGACCTCCTGCCTCCCTAACCCAGCCCACCATCATTCCCCTTGTCCCACCTCCCCTCCAGTTTGTGCCCAGAGGGACGGAGCCACACGGAGCATCCCAAGCCCAGCCGGGCACTGCTCACCCACAGACAGAAGCTGATCAGCCCTGGGAAGAAGGAGTTAGGAAGAAGGTAGGTACCTACCACAACTGCATCCAGCACTGTGCTCCTGCGCTCCCTCTGTTCTGATCCCACAGCCCACCCCTCCGTGGCAGCGCTCCCAGTATTTCCCAGTCCCGCCCAGTGCGGGCTGAGCGCTCCCATAGCAGAAGAAGCCAGCCCTCCCCTACGCAGCCACCTGCTGAGGGATGGGGCACAAGGGACAGAGACGTCCCTTGCCCCTCCAGCGCCCATCACCCAGGGGTCTGGGCTGCCCCTGCAGCCCCAGTTTGGAGGGGAGCTCCTGGAGTAACCAGCCTGGAAACACAACCATGCAAATTGCAGATTGCAAAGTCCCAAACCTGCAAATAGAAATAAACACCAGCCTGCCCAGTCCCAAAGACAGCTCGTGCTGGTTTTCTCTGAGAGGGTGAATCAGGGCGATCAGGTGTAATCTTGTCCTTGGGTCTAGAAAGTGGCATTTGAATTTGGAGCTGGCTTTCCCCAGCCATCAAACACTGAGGAAGAAAGAGTGGGATCTAAGGCTCTGCAGGCAGCTGGATTGCTCTTCCAGTGCAAACCTTTAACTCCTTCTTCCCCAGCCCTGGCCCCAGTGCTGGCAGCAGCCAACCTCCAGGGAGCCAGCAGCATGGAGCAGATTGGAGCTCTCCAGGTTTATTAGTGTTGAAGTGCTGGATTTGGGGTTTGGTTCCTTTACACAGGGGAAAAAAAAAAAGCAAAAACCCAACCAAACCACCAAACCTACTTACTTTATGCAAACGGAAACTGTTGGAGATGGAATGGAAAATGAATGCTTTGAGAATGTGAGCAGTTTTTTAATTAACTGCCATGTTGGAATAAAAGAAATTGTTTCAAGCCACAAAAAAAGCCTCAAAAAACAGAGCACGATAGTTTGTCATTTACAGAAGCATCTATCGAAGTGTCAGTGCATCTAGGACTGGTTTTGTTTTTAACTTTTAAACTGCCATTGAACAAAACTAATCCTGTCCTTTCCAAGAGGGTAACCCAAGAGAAGCATCGCACTCAGCCCAGGAGCAGGCTACGCTCCCACTACTACAGACCTTGTTGCACAGGTTTGTCACCAGCAATGGGCTGCTGGTGGCACCCCAAGTCCTGGGAATGGGCTATAAGAGCCTTTTTCCTGGGGTGCTGGTGTGAATTTAAGACAGCCTCATGCTCTGGGTGCAGCAGCCCCGGTCGTAGACGACACAGAAGCACCTTTGATGCAAGCATGGTGATATGGGCAGACCCGGAAGGTTGGCTCCTGCTTGGGCAACAAACCAAGGAGAAAAACAGTCACCTCTCCATCTGGACAGTGTCATCCCGCCAGCCCTGACCATCAGCCGAGGGATGCCACAGGCCAGCCCCAGCCTCTGCCCCTGCAGAAGGGAAAGTTACACCATTGCTTCTATTCCCAGTGTAGTCACACCAGGGCAGCTTTCCTGCCAGGGTCAGCACCGAGGAAGAGGTCTTGCTCCTGCCTGAAGCTCAGTTCCGATGGGAGCTGCATGCTCCAGACAGGCCAGCCAAGGGCTGAGCTCTTTCTGTGCCCATCCAGAGCAGGTGTCCTTCCTTCCACCCCAGACTGCCCACTCCAGACTCCTGCACTGCTCCCAGCCTGGCAGAGCAGGGCTCAGAGCCAGAAAGACCCTTCAAACATACCATCTCCCTCCTGGCATGGAGATCTGCAAATTCTTTGCATTTGCCTCCTAATCTCCCTCACTGCTGCTGTTCTGCCCCGCTGCTGCAAACCCAAAGATGCCGCGCTGCTCGTTGCGATGCACCGGCTCATCTCCGT
Organism: Gallinago jamesoni; assembly: GCA_025769975.1. NCBI lineage: Eukaryota > Metazoa > Chordata > Aves > Charadriiformes > Scolopacidae > Gallinago > Gallinago jamesoni. The sequence continues at coordinate 6,001,683 of JAOQGH010000007.1, read as the reverse complement.
GACAAGCAAGCGTGCAGGGAGCCTTTGAAAACCCCAAACACTTGGCTTCAGCCAAGGGAGAGGTTCTTGCAGCTGGTCACCACCACCCTGGCGTCAGGGCGGCTGTGGAACAAGTCCCAGCACAGCCCCATGTGGAGCTCCACAGCCAGGCAGCGAACGTCTCCGACCGGCTGCTTCCCCCGGCGTGGGAATGGGGACACCGGGGCACACAGCAGCCACCTGGGTTCAAACGCCGTGGTAAGGGCTGGGGTGTTCAGCCCGGACCCCAGCCCTCTGCTGCACCCAAACTGCATCCAACCCCACTCACGTCTCCCTGGGGCTCAGCAGAGCAGTACAAACACCATGACACCACGCAGAAGCAGTTGATGGCAAAGCCACATCCCAACCACTGCTCCCTCCCACCTCGCCTCTCCATAGCTGACGGGGAGCAAACCTGTAGAGGAGAAGACCTCGGTGCCCAAGGACTGGGGTGACAGAAGGGCCAGCCCAGCCCTTGCAGCAGAGGTGAGACTCTCTCCAGCAGCCCCTTCCCCGGCTCTCCCGGGAGCCTGGTGCGAGGGCCGGCAGCCAGACCCTTCACCAACACATCATGCCCTCCATGGAACCGCTCCAGTTTCTACCAGCTGAGGATCCAGCCTGCAGGTTCTTCAGCAGCAAGGCTTTTTTTTACCTTCATGCACCTTCTCCTTCCGAGGCAGCCAGCACGCCTCACTGAGCAGCAGGAATACACACAAGCTTGGTACCACCTGCAGACAAGCCAGGACTTCTCCTGCTAGCCAGACTTTCTCCTCCTCAGTGTTACTCAAGCACTGGCAGGAAGCCCTGGACAATTTGCACCAGCCACTGGCACAAATTTAAATTGAATGGTGTGATCAAGGACCACAGTTTGTTTATAGGCGTAAGCCCCTGGGGGCAGAGCCAGGCCTGGGTGTTGTATGTGCTGGGCAGGCTCCACGGTGTATAAAAACCATGTGGGCAAAGAAAGTTGTTTTTCCCGCATGTTTATGCATTTCAGACCCTTTCACCGTTACACCGAGCTGAGCCCCAGCAGGGAGGGACGGTGTCTGTCGGCACAGCACTTAATGTGGATAGGGGTGAGGGGCAGAAGCTGCCTGGGAAGGTAGGTATAATGCTCCTGGCATCCCGGCTCCCGCTTGATTTCTCAAGTTTAGGGGTCTCACGTCGTGTAGGACATATCCACAGTCTTTCCTGACTTTCCTGACCCAAGGCAATGCAGCTCCCAGGAGTGTGTTCAACCATCCCACTAATTCAAGCGGAAGCAGGCTGTTAATATTAACAGTTTGATCCTCCTCCATGGGTCACATCCTGATAGGAAAAAGTCATTCCTTGAATGAGAACGGGTCCTAAGGGCAGCGTGTCTTTAAACTACAAGCTGTACCTTAAATTTAGCCTTTAGCACAAGAGGTCTCAACTCAGGACAGGACCTACCCAAACCCAACAACACTAGCAAAAAACAACACATTTTTTGAGCCATAAGAATGAGGGTCAGGCTTTGAAAGATTTAGTCACCAGGTTAGGCTGACCCTGGGAGCTGTGGGGAAAAGACGGAGGGTTTGGCTGGAGAAGGGACTGAACCACAGCAGGCAGAAGGAACGAACAATTCATGGGAGATGTTTGAGAAAAGTACTTAAAAATAGAGGCTTCTAATAAAAATCCTGCTCTGTAAAGATTATGGAATAAAGATCACCCCCAGTTCCCACACGGGTTGTTATTTATTTGACCAGCTGAATTACACTACAGTATTATAACTACATGTTTTTCCACAATCGCTATGCTGGGGAATTTCCTGGTGGCAGCTACGTGGCAGGGTCGGTTGTGCAATAAATGCTCGTCAGCAGAGCACAGGCACCTCTTCCAGGGTGCCATGGCCTGGGCTCCAACCTGGTCTTGAAGGGCAGCAGATGCTTTGGGCAATTACAGCTCAGATTCCCCAAAGTTTTCCCAAAGAGCAATTACATCCGACAGCTTGGCTGGGCAAAGAGCCCGAGGGGACTGCTCCAGCCTGGAGGAGACGGGCAGGCGGGTGGCACTTCTCCAACGTGCTCCCACCTGCTGGGCGCCGCCGCCGCAGGCACCGGTGCCCTCCTTCCCTGCCGTTTCTCCTGCTTCCCCCACCAAAAAGCCTCGGAGCCTGCAGACATGCCCTGCCCCAGTGATCACTTGCCCTTGGCTGCGCCCAGCCCTGGGAAATCCGGCTGCCCACGGGAGGTTGTGCTGTGCTGGCTCATTAAACGCTGCTTCAAGTAAAGGCATGAGAAGTTTAGCTGTTTATTAAAGAGAAAGGCGCTCCACCTGCGTGCGCTCCTCAGCCTACACGGAAAGTCACGCATCACCATGACGCACCTTCTTCCCAAGATGAATGAAATCCCGTTGCTTCACCTGGAGCTCCTCATCCCCCAGCTCCTGGGCTCCTCACTGCTCCTTGCACGGTGGAGGACAGCAGAAGGTACGGCAAAATCATTCAGCGGTGAGACTGCCAGCGTTAGCATCGCCTGAAACAAATGGGATGCTTCAGTCTTTGGCAAACGCGGGCAGATTTTGTCTGTTTTGCATTTTAAAGTGACTGTACTGGCTGGAGTATCCGAGAGGTCTCAAGCATGAGGAATGTGGGATCAGACCTTCCCAAATAGTCCTTCACACTCAGAAGACCGGATGCCTGCAGCAGGAGAAAGCCAGCAGGAGAGACCTGGGGAAGGGAGAGGGGTGTGGGGGTGTCGGGGAAAGGGAAGCAGAAGAAGCTGCAGTTCATCAGGCAGTCCCAGGACAGGGACCAGGCCCAGGGCCAAGCGAGAGGCAGCAGCACGTCCTCCTGCCTTCTCCTTCCAGCTCCATCCACTGCTCCTGCTCTCTGCCACTCTCCTGCCCCAAACTGTCATACCCACCCTGGCTGCAGAGGAGTCACTATGTCCTCTGCTGCTGGGACAGCAAGGAGACACTAGAAGAGAGGCCACCAGGCTGTGAGCATGTGGAAGGCAGATTATTTTCTCTTATTCTGAGCCTGGGATTCACGCCTGGGCTTTCTCTTAGAGGAAAGAATTCCTTGGCTATGCTGCTCTGTGCCTTCAGGGACGCAGCCCTGCTGGGAGAGGGGCTGAGGGAAGTTATTTCTTCCCTCCCTTGGTTTCTCCCCCTGACCCAGCTGGTTTAAAAGCTGGCTTTAGGCAAAGCTCCACCTGCCACTGATGCCATGGGGTAGGTAGAAGATGGGTCAGGGCTTGGGGTGTGCGGGAAGCTGGCATTTCTCTCACTTAGCCACACCACAGCAATTTGTGATGTGTTTCTCTTCCCATCAGCTGTAAACAACAGGCAAAACCACTTAGGTTATTGCCCAAAATAAGGGATTTTCCCCACCAGGCTGGGAGAGAGCAGAAAGAAATCCTGCAGCCAAAAATTTCAGAATCCGGAAACATTTCCTAGACTTCAAGCATTTGCAAAACTACGAAGTAAATACAGATTCCCTGGTGGGATGCTCTTGAGCAAGAGCAAAGGTAAAGGATCCTGCGTGGTTCTGCCTCCACACGCTGTGTTATGGAGAAACAGGAATCAGGGCCCGTTTTATAGCATTAAGAGCATTGGCTCACTAACAGGGCTGGGAGAAAAAGCAGATGTGGTCCCAGATTTCAGCCTTATGGAGATCTGACATGGAACAGCAGATGAGCAGCTTCAAGGAGAAAAGAAGAAAACAAACCGAGATGGTCTTTCTTTTCGTCAGTGCCTGGCCAAGGGCTGTTACTTCCTGCTGTGCTGGGCTCTGCTCGTCCTCAGGAGAGCAATGTGGTGCCCAGTTTAAGAACAGGGACTTTTTTTGGCAGGTGGGTACCTCTCAGCTCCTGGGCTGTTAACCCTGCTCTGAAACCGAGGAAGAACAACAGACTTCAGACCTCGCCCATTTTAAAGCCCTTTAAGTCCCCTTTTCAAGAGAAAGGCATTTTCAAGTTGTCAGGGACACGGAAACATATGAAAAGAGGGAATGGAAAGTGCTTCACTGCTTGCCTGTGATCTAAGCTGAGAATGGCCAGACCATCCTGGTGAGATCAACTCTAAGGAGAGCCTTCCTTCTTGGCCTTGCCGTAGAGCTTCACCCAGCACAAAACTTTCCAAAACAGAACTTATTTTTAAAGCCCCAAGTTCTCTGCTTACCCTCCGTCACCCCTAGACTAAACAGCAGCATTCCCTCCCACCCTTCCTTATAGGTCATGTTTTCCAAATCTCTTTATCACACATGCTGATCTCCTAAATATTCTCACTTCCCACAGCAAGGTCCTCAGCAGCAGAAAGCTGAGTGGGCTTCCTTGCACAGGAGACCAGGGCCTCCTTGTCAAGAGACCTGACTCAGACAGAAGTCAGAGCTTCTCGGCAGTTTGAGGTTTTCCGCGTGAGTCACTTGTCAGCCTGTAGCTATGACCCAGATAAATGTTAAAACTTTCCCTTTCTTTCTCCTGCTCTGGTTGATGCACAACACATCCTTCAGGCTTGCTTCAGCGTCTCAGCAGCCAGGAGAAAGGTGGTCCAGGTCTCAACTCTGCTGTTATTAATAAAAACACCCTGTGTGCAATGCTAAAAAGACCCTACCCATAATCAGCCTGGAAAGCAAGGAGTAATTTAGCCACATTATTTACACCCCCATTGCCTGGAAGCTTTTTATTGCGTTGCTGTTTCAGCTGCCCTCTTGCTCACCGTGGTGGGAGCACTCACAGAGCATGACCCAGGCTGCAGTTATGTCTGGAGGAAGCAGAGCAGGAGATAAGAAGAAGGGAATGAAGCTCACACGCCACTGCATGGACATCACAGCAGGGATTGCATACCCTGTGTGATGCAACATCTCCCACACTTGAAAGCTAAAACCTGTCAGTGCATATATCCCAAACCCACAGCAAGGAAAGTGACGGGAATGTAGGACCATAAAACTCTCCAGAGTGATCTCCCAACTTTACCAAGACCATAATTTGGCCTGAATGATGCAAGGAAGTAGAGAAACCTCTCCATGCTACTCCATAGGCACTGGCACTTGGGCTAACTATCCTCAGATTTCTTCCCCACCTCAATGATCCATCAACAAGTTTAGATTACTCTCTTGATTTGCAGCTATGTCCTCATGTCCATGGTGTGTGCCCAGAAATCTGCTCCACTCTGTGTTTATCCAACCCTGATTGCTCTACACAGCCCTCCATGAGGAGATCCATGCTCATTACAAATATTTACAAAGCAGCAGAACGCATCTGGTCTAGCACAGCAAGTTTCTGTTAATAGTGCCACCAACTCAGCCAAAACTCAACAAGAAGTGCTGTCCCATTAGCAGGGGAGAAGTTGCATCCAGGTGGGAAGGCTGCTGTGGAAAGGATGTAGGGACAGGAGGCCAAGAAATGCTACGGCCATATTAGCAGGGCTAGGGCTGTCCCACAAGGAGAATCAGGCAAAAGAAAAAGGTTGGGACCTGAGCTGCACCATACCGTGCTGGGGGACGTTCGTGAGTGTGTTCACTGGTGGAAGGGACCTCCTGCTCTCCAAGAGAAGCTGGGAGTTTGCCGGGTTGTACCAGCCATGGGGCATGCCGTGGTTTCAGGGTGGTACGAGCCCCTGTGGTAGCCAGCAATGGACTGAGGTTTCCCTGGCCCCATACACCCTGCTTCATCCAGTCTTCAGAAGTCAGAAATTAACTTCAGCTCTGAATCACAAAGTTTAATTGTCTTTCTTGCAAATTTGTTGTCATACATGACGGTAATGCTTGATAATTACATGCATCAAGTCATTGTCCAAACTATTAAAATTAAATTACTTCCTGGGACAATAAGGCCCATAATGAAACACAATTTAAATTAAGATGATGATAACAATAGTAATAATCATCATCTTTTTATGGGATCTCCTTCCCTTTTTGTTCATGTCCTGGAGAGACACACGGGGGGTTAGGAAGAACAGCAGTTCTTGCTCAGCTTTGTCCAACATATTCCTCCTTCGTTCAATACATGTTTGTGAAATCACCTCTTACTCAGCTTTGCCACAGTCCCATTCACTTTCATCTATCTTCAAAGGAGATTCCTCCATGCTTTTGATTATCCCAGTCATACTTTCTTATTTCCCTGCACCACTGCAGCAAGCAGATGACCAGCACATGACTGCCAACTATTTTCACTCCTTGCACTCCAACTGTCCTTCAGCTCATTTTTCTTTTAAATGCCCTCAAGTCCTCACTGAGGGGTCTAGGATGACTCCACACCTAGTTATTTAGTACTCTGGAGGGGCTACTCCCAAACTGAAGGAATTTCAACTATGTAAGAAGACAGATCTGGGACACTCACTCTGCATCCATCTGGCAATAGATCTAGCTTGCTCATCTCCGTTCCTTTGGGGCCTTTCTGTATCCCCCACCACAGTCTCCTCTCTCACTACGCTATTAGCAGGGACTTACATTGTTCTTGGTAGAGCACGTCCATTCTCCTGTTTTCAACTTATTCCAGCTCGCTGTTGGCCACAGGGTTCCCAGCTTTCAAACACACATTTTAACAATAGCTGGAAACTAAAGTCCTGCAAGCAATCTTTTATTTTAGCTGAGTACATTTTTCTTCCTGTTAGATAACATATCTCCTGGAAAAAGAACCTAATATTTTCAGATCCCTTCCTGATCCTCCATCCTTATTTAACATTAATGAATCTGTCTCCATATCTAATGCTCTCCCACAAGTCAGGAACCTGAAGAGGCATTGCTGTCCTTTAGCCTTCACTGGCCAACTGCCTGGTGCTCTTCTCTTGCCTTGCAACCAGCTGGAATGTACCAAGCCCAGCTCCATAACCTCCAGAACCCTCCAAGGGCAGCCAGACCTGGCCTGTCCGAACAAATGGAGGAACTATTACAGCAGCAAGTAGTTGTTTTCTCCTGGTGAACCTACTTGCTCCTCAACGCCAACTGCTGCAGCTCATCAAAACCAGGCAAAGGTCTTCGTTCAAGCATGAATTGGAGTCAGAGAAGCAGGAGTAACAGAGGCGCCAGTCAGAATAGCTGTTTTGCAAGACTAATTTTAGTGACCTGTATTTACGGCTCTTCCACAGTAGAAGGGTGAAAGAGCAGCGTGTTTGGTTTTGCAAACCCCAAGCCAAACACAGCCTTTGATGCTAGTCCAACCCAAAACCTATTGAGCACTTTCAAATCCTCTTTCACCTAAGGGTCCCAAAGCGTTGGATGGGGATGTTTGCTTAATAACCCCACCACCTTATATATGTTGGATGGAATACAAGCCACTCGCCACATCAGAGCCCATGACTGGAGAGAGGGCACAGTGTTAGTTATGCCCTATAATCCTCTTCCCGTAGCAATCCTCCCTGCCACGTAAGCATAGTGTTTTCTTATTTCATCAAGTTCAGGTTTCATCCCTTTCACAAAATTTTTATCCATAAATTATTATTTGCAACAGCATTCAAGTTCCAAGACAGAATACAGGCTAAAGTTTTCCTTTTATTTCTTGTTCTCTCAATGAGAGCTATCGCCACACACAGCAGACAGGCTCACACAAGAGCTACTCCGCTCCAGCTGCTTCCAAGCCCGCCGGGAGAACAAAACCAGAAAGCACAGCCCAGACACAAACTGGAGCCCAGTCAAAGCCAAACAGGAACAGTCTCAGGTTTCAGATTCTGAGGTCAATTTTAAAAAGAAGGAAAAAATACAAAGGTGGGATTGAGGCGAGTGCAAATCCTGTTTTACCAATGAGGAACCCACAGCACAAGGTTTAACTCTCTGTCTTGCAAATTTGTTGTCATACATGACAATAATGCTTGAGAATTACACCGCATCAAGTCCATTGTCCAAAGTGTTAAAATTAAATTACTTCCTGGGACAATAAATTCCATAATGAAACACAATTTAAATTAACATGATGATGATAATCTTTCTATGGGATCTCCTTCCCCTTTTGTTCATGTTATGGAAAGACATGACAGATTAGGAAGAACAGATGATGTGATTTACCCAGAGTTGGGTGACAGTGCTGTGACTTGACCCCCGGAGTCCAAATGAAGTCCCCAGATCTAATCACCAAACCACAGAGGATGTCTGCACCATGAATGTTTAGTTTACAAGTCAAAACAGAGCCTAACTGCCAGCATGGAAGTGCAACCCGATAGCCCATCGGTTGGCTCTATCGCTACCACTTCATGCATTATTCATCTCCATCTTGCACAACAGAGGCCTTGAAATCAGAGCCCAGAGGCAATTAACAGAGTTGGCTCTACCCCAGCAAGGGGTGAAAAGGCAAGGCTGGTAAAACACGCGTCCCTGCACCCAGCTTTGCCTTCCTCAGTTCCTGCCCTGAGGCTGCCTCTCTCAGCTGCCAGCCCGGGTGGATTTGCATGGTCCATAGGTGGCTCCTGAGGCTGCTTATTTGCACCTGGCTTTGGGTGGTATCATGAGATCCTGAGCTGCTGTATCACCCAGCTACAGACTCAAAAACTCTGTTCTCCTCAAAGCCTGTCACTACCGCCGTCCTGGGGTCTCCTGTTCAGATGAACAGAACCTTCTCACTTTTCCCAAAGGCAAAGAGCTGCCTCTCTCCACCCCTTCTCTGTCCACGGAGGCACAGAGTCAGTCTGGCTGTAAGGCACTTAAGTAATTCCCTGTGCTTGTTCTGAGAAAGACCTTCTCCATCCATCATTGCTTGATGGAGTTGGTATGAAAGATCAAACAGGTTTCAGCACCGGGTCTTGCCATATAAAGAGTAAAGAAATGCCCTGCCATCTTGTCACCTTGCACTTCTATCTATAAAACATTACCTTTCAAGGAAGTTCCCACGGGAGGCAAGAAATGTGAGACAGCTGCTTCCCTTACCCACATTGATGCTGTAGATCAAGCGTGGCTTTAAATACCTCCTCCCCCCTCCTCTCACTCCTATCCCTACCAGGGAACGCGACCGGTGTAGCTCCACCTGCTGAAAACCACTCAATATCAGATTAAATATCACGTTTTTCTCCCTCTGCAGAGATCGTCAGCTTTCACCGTGGCCAAAATGCACCAGCAGCACTGATAAACCTTGCTTGATCCTCAGGTGCTGTGTGTTGCTCTGGGTAGGGGCTGTACCACTGTAGACCAGGTGAAGCTCTGATCTGGACCATCATCGCATCCACACACTGTAAGGTCCCTAGGGCTGGTTATTCTGCTTGTACAGCACAATGAGACTGGTCTCTGGCCCCAATTCAGGCTCGGGAAAAAGGGCTTTACAGTTGGGCATCCAGATGGGAAATCCTTTTCTCTTGTTGTAGGGAAGAACAAGAGAAAAAAAATCCCCACTAGTACATCAGAATTTTTACAAGGGTTCAGATACGATCAAAGGAATTCTTTCATCTGGGCAGATTTATTTGGACATGTGTATGATGTCCCACTTCACTCGAATCCCAAGCTCATCCATGCCTTTCCTTGTTGGACTGTCCCTCTTCACACAGCTCAGCAGACACACTGACCCAAGGGACCCTGCTTCTCTACCACAGACAAGGATTTTCAAGCCGGCCCAAGGCAAATTGTGGCTCAAGCTCTTGAGTAAAGATTTCAAAAAGTCAGAACAGAGTTGCTAAACCCTTTGCTCTGAAATGCCACTTTAAGAACTTTCATCATCTGCAAAGCTCAATTTTCCTACCTGCAAGAGGAGGATGACACAGTCTCTTGACTCCCTGGGTGTTGCCAGGATTAGACAATGTTTGCTCAACATTAATGTCGATTTTGATGTTTTGTTTTATTGCTACTGTCACATTATAGAAAGGTCAATGAAAACATTCGAGTGAGTCAGATCGTTTCCACAGCATTAGCGTCGTCCTCAGAGCTCAACCAGGCTCTGTATTTGGATAAAGCCCACCACAATCCCACCCTTAAAAGATCCCAATGTACGTCAAGAGTGGCAGCCCTTTCCTGTCACTTCCTCCTCTCTATTTTTAGGAAAAGGAGCACTTGGAAGATGATGCTGAATTTGAAGTGGAGAAAGAAAACAAACCCAAACCACAGAGCATTAGAGAACGTCTAGCCAGAGTCAGAAGGCAGGGACAAAGGAGACGATGTGGACGGAGATACATTCAGGTAGCAATTAAACTGAACGTAGGGAAAATAGAATCTCTCACTTCTTCTCGTCAAATTCAGTGAGAAACTCAGCCCAGCACCTCGTGTGAAATAGCAGTCACATTACCAAACCTCTTTCCTAAAACTCTTGGAAATACTGAGGAACTTATACATTCTCCAACAAAAATACAGACTTTTTCTGGGAAAAGCATTGATTCATTGACCCTACAGTTCTTACCTGGAAACCTCTTGCACTCCATGACCTCAAGGCAGGGCTGCAACACCGATTCCTAACACTCTGTCCCCTGGCTGGAGACATTATGTTTCTTGGCTCTCCAGCCATCTGTGAGGTATGCTGCCTCGTGATCAGAAAGCCACGCTGTACTGGGTCTGGTGGAGAAAGGGTTAATTTCTTCCCAGGACCTAGCAGGGACACAGGTATTCCATCCCATGTG
>JAOQGH010000007.1:5943077-5991077 GCA_025769975.1 Gallinago jamesoni | reverse complement strand
TGGCCGCAGCGGCGGTTGGCGCCCTGCTCAGTGCACGTGGCTGCCACGTGGTCCTTTGTTGCCGTCTGAGGCTAAACAACGACACACGCTAACCATCCATATCCCAAATTCTCTAGGCTCCCTGCCATGGAGCTGTGAGCCCAAAGTCTTAAGAATGCTGACTTTAAACTAACAATGCACAAGTCAAACTGTGAGTGGATGAGAGAAAATTTCAACACACTGAAAGCAGAGTAAGGCCAGGCAAAGCTCTCCTTTGGGACTTTCTTCTCTCCTCACCCTTGGCCTTAAGTACTTCATGTCTTCAGCCCTTATCTCTCCCTTTGAACACACCCACCCCATTTCCACTGCCTCCCCTATCACAATAGCTTTAGCACATCAAATTACTCACTTCAAACAGCCCATATCCCCCAGCCCATACCACTGCTCCCCAAATCCCTACCTTCCCTCTTCCTGTAATCCCTCCATGTCCTTAACCTCTCCCACACCCTCACCTTCCCACCACCGATTAACACCGCAAATCACGGATATCCCAAACCATTGCTTTTTGAAAGCTCTTCTCGGCTGCAAATTTTCAGTACTTTCAGCTTGTGGCAACCGATTCGTGATGAGCCCACTGGTGGCTGACCACCACCATCCCCTCTGCTGGTCAGGGGGCCAGTGTGAATACATGACAGGATGCCAATTCTGTGCCCAGGGCTCAGGAGGGCATTGAGACAGAAGAACAACATGTTCATCAGCACAACACAACAGGCGACAAGACGTTGCACTGCAGAGTGTGTGTTGCAGGGTCTGTGCTCCACTTGGAGCTTCCAGACAGCTGTTCAAGGAAATTGCCATCAATGTCAGCCCCACCACCGCTATTAGACATCTCATCCATGTCCGGGCCCAGCTTGAACCCATTTAACTTGTAAGGGATAATGAGATAACAGCATGACATGTTGCAGCTGAAGGTTATTTAAACACCCATCTGGTACCTGTTACGCAGCATACATCCTATTGTTGTATAGGAAATATATGCCACCTCCCTCCCACATGGAAAGGAGAAGATCTATAGATATGTCCTGTGCTACTCCTTCTTTTTTGCATAGATGAGGTAATTCTCCTTCTCTGTGTTGTTCCTAGCACATCACTTTGCATTTCCTATTTGCATTTTGGGAGATGTAGTCACTTCCAGGCTGGCGAGACCTTCAGAAATGACACAAGACCAGGATGAAAAATTGAATAAGGACATCTCCTCCACCCCTTTCACACATCAGTCAGAAGAGACTCTGTGCCAGCTGGGTTTGAAAGCACAGACCATAAACTATGAAACTGATTCACCCTTTTTATGACACAACTTGGCACTACACTTTATTCCAGAGAGATTCGGGGGTGACAATCCATTTCAGTGTTTGTGAGACCACACTCCATTTCTATAGAGGAATGGTGAAATATCTGCTGTGAGGTGGGCAACGCGACCTGCTTTCACCTTTAATTCAGACGTACAGCCAAGAAAATCTACAGATCCCAGCTAAACAGCCTCATTTCTTTACTCAAACTCCCCATCTTCCTTTACAAGATGACTTTGGCTGTTCTCAGTCTCCTGCTGAACTTGTTTATGAAGTTCTTGCCCTCTGTGAAGCCTGAGCAGCCAGGGCTGTGTGGTGTCCCAAGAAATCACATTCCATAACACAAGCAGTCAACTCTGCAGATGTGTACTCTCTCTTCTGTTTGTCTCAGGGACGACTCGGTTTTCTGCAATACTTGTTCTTCTCTGCAAATCCTGGCCTAAAACCTTTGTCTGACACCCCATCTAGCGTTCAGCACTGCCAAACGCACAGAACTGCTGCATCAAGGAACCAGGAGTTGCCTGCAAAATTCCCAGCATTTTTTTCAGCAATACTAAACCACCTTCGTACAAATATCACTTGAGCTGACTTCAAGAGAGCTCTGGCAGAGTCCAGGCAACAAGGTAAACCAGCAGTGCTACTGCCAATGCCTTCCCTCTGGTCTCTGTGCAGCCGCTGGGTCTCCTGATGGCAGGAGGAAAGCCCAGCAAGACCTGCTCCTCAGCTGTTAACTCCTCAGCTCCTCGGCAGCCCAAACCCTGGGGCTTTGAGGACACCCCTCTGTAAGTGAGCCGTCTGGGCAAACTGCCCAGAAATAACAAGCCAAAGTCTAAGCTGTGCCCACCTCAAGACTGGATGGCAGTTGACAGCGAGGACTCTCAAAATTTGGAACAACAGGGCTTCCCAGCTGCTCAGCAGTCGGCAGCACAGGGCACTTGTTTCAAGTGAGACGCCAACTCTTGAGGATGTATTTTGAACAATAAATGATACTGCTCAGTGTTTTTCCAATGGGATTTTAAAAATAAAATGAGAATTACTTAAAAGTGCTTTTGACATTTTTTTCACCTTTTCAAAAAAAAAGTGTTTGCTGAGAAAATGGAAGCTGTTTCAGTGTCTGCCCTTTCCCTTTGCAAACACACTTCACAGTTTTAGGCTAAAGTATTTGTGCTGAGAACTTGGTTTTATTAAAGCAGTTTTCTGGCATGTTCAGTCCTGCCAGCCCCAGAGCTTCAGCCACCTCTACAGAAATCCTTGGGCTCTGCAATGCCAGGTGCACAACCCACTCTGAACTGAGCCCAAACCAAGAACTGCTGTTCTTGGTTAATCACCAGACCAACTAGCACCTTAAGATGCAGTGAGGTTCCAGTCCTGCTGCCCTCGGAGCTGGGATTGTTCTGATGAAACTCTCACTCTACCCTTGCCGAGACACCCTGCTCACAACACTTTTGAGTTCTCGAGGAGCAGCGTGCTAAGTCTGTTAACTCATTAACACCTCCAGCTTACAGGAGTCTTGGCTCCCATCTCTTGAACAGCCTCAAGCCCCGCGGTTCAGGAAGTTATTCTGCAATTTCTGTTTTGCTTTCCGTTTTGCTTCCCTTTCCTGCTGAGCCAGTCACCATGAAGCTTACGAATGCTGCTGTATTCTTTATTCTTGTGCCCACTTTGACGCCAGCTTTGGACCCTCTCAGCACCTCAATCCTCATGGGCGGTGCTGCTGTGGCATGGCAGCTCCTCTCCCCTCACTCCTGGCTCAAGTGCCGTCTCCTGGAGTGCTGCAATATGAAGGACACGCTGAATTTATCAGGTAAGACAGTGGCAAGGGCACCCTGAGCCAAGCTGTCAGTGAGACCAGCTGATGGTCCTTCCCAGGGTGATGAGGGCTTCCTTTTTCATGCCAGCCTCCTTCGGGGTGGTTGTGGAAAGGTAAGTTACCACCCACAATGGCTTTAGAAGGCAAAGGCTGCACTAACTGAATATTGCTTATCCCACAAATGGTCACAGATTCTGCTTCCCATGGCAGTACCCGAGCGTCTCCCTTGCTGGTGTCTTAGTTTATATTGGCAGCAGGAGGCAAAATTCTGGAGGTGAATTCAAGGCTAAGAGCTAAAGAAATAACCCCACATCTTCTCGAGACGGACACCCCAGTGGTATCCCACACCCCAGACAGTGGTTGCCTGTAATATATGTCAAATGAGTAGCAATTAGTGGTAAGTCTAGATTAAAAGCATGCTGCTTCGCTTCCCTGAGACAAGCAGGCTGGCAGTCCTCAGCGACCGGGGAAGAAAGGGTTGTTTCACCCTGGCCTGCAGGGAATTAGTGCATAGTCTGAAAAAGAGCTTTTTTAAGCATAAGCCTTTTACCTATAAACTCCTGATCCTGCCACCTGGAAATCCCCCTTCCCTTTGTCATGGGATGACAAACATTGCTTCATTTCAGTGCTGGGCCACAGATTCCAAAATAAATCCTCAAGTGTTGGAGACCTGCGTGCTCCCAGGTACTTCAATATGTCACTTCCTACCAGCTCTGGAGCTGCTGCTCACAAACAGGCTGTTTGCTAGTATTTCAGCCACTGAAACACCAGTTGTGGTGCTTTTTAAGAGAACTTCCTACAGCAACAGAAGCACATTTTTCTATAAATGCAAGGTATGCTAGGTGCCACAAAAACAGTTAATGAGAATTTAGCACGTGCAGTGGACAAGCCTCTGCAAATACATTAAATCCCACCCCAGGACTTTATAGGAGGCAGTAGCCACAAACTGCTGGGACTCCTGCCTGTCTCATACTAACTGCTTGCTCCCCATAAATGGGGACTTGCAAGAGTCTCATTCATGACTTTGCTCCTCAGTTGGATTCTCTGCTGATTCACAATCTCATCGTGGCCAGAGAGCAGTGAGCATTTGTCCTCCCTGATTGTCATTCAGCTGCAACCAAAAAAAAAAGGGGGGGGGAAGAGAAGGGGTAATGATACAGAGTTTTCTGATTCTTTTCTCTCTTTATTCCTTCAGTTATAAAGATGGATTTGGACCGAAAAGTCTTTGGGCAGCATCTTGCTATCCAGATAGTTCTGAGAGCTCTGAGTGCAAATATGCACTCTGAACGGCCCAGGAAGCCTCTGGTGATGTCCTTCCACAGCTGGACCGGAACAGGCAAAACATTTGTCAGCAGCATCATTGCAGAAAACCTCTATCAGCTTAATATTCCAAGACAGAAGTTTGTGCACCACTTCAACACAGTACTGCATTTCCCACACCTTTCACATGTCCAGCTCTATAAGGTACTTCCAGCTTTATCTCACTTTCTCCAATTTATCTGCAACTGTGAGTGTACATCCCAGGTAATTTTGCCTCTTCTCACAGGAGCAGCTGCAGAATTGGATTCGGGGCAATGTCAGTGCCTGTCCAAGGTCCCTTTTTATCTTCTCTGAAATGGATCAGATGCCACATGGCCTGATAGACTCTATCATGCCATTCCTTGGCTACCACGAAGAGATCGATGGTGTTTATTATGGCAAGGCAATCTTCATCTTTCTGAAGTAAGGAAAGCCAAAAGGGAATTACAGTCCCACAGAATCAGCAGGTACAACGGGAGTAAGAGCTGCTGCTGACAGGTTTGTGACTGAGCAGCTCGAGTCCCTTGCTGTCTGTCTTTACAGACATGCTGTCAATGAACATGCCCAGCCATCGTGTCAGCCAGATTTCACACTATAAAGAGAAGTGAACTTCCCTGGCACTGAAAAGACTCCCATTCCTCAAGTGAATGGGAAATGGATAAGCACCTCTGGTGGCTTCCAAAAGTACTGGAGAGGCCACTTCCTCAGTGGTCAGTAAATATGTTTTCTCCAGCTCTATCATCCCACTGTTAGGCAGGAAGTTCTTTATAAGATGGGTGGGACTGCCCCAGGGAGCTCTTCAGAGGCAGAGAGGGGAAAACTCACCTGCTGAAGACAACTTGCATACACAGGTCAAGGGAGCACAATTCCTCCAGGTATTATTCCTGGGAAATCCTTCTGCTGAGTGTCACCCCAGCTCTGTTCACAGTACATGACTGAAGCAAGCCTGAACCCCAGGCTTTGGGCTGCCAGGCCTCTCAACTTGCCTTTATGTTCAAACACGTGGCCAACTACCTATTTCAGCTTGAGACATCAATTACCACCATGAGTAGCACCTCATTAGCAAGCCTCTCGTTAACATCTGGCAGGAGGAGCAGGTGCTCTGATGAAACGCAGTAGTTTGAGCCACTGTGCCAGAGGAAAGCTCATCCTATCAGACACTGCTGTCATTTGGGAGATAGCGTTGTCCTTGTCACTTCCCATCTCTGGGCAACACCGACATGTAGGGACATGTCACCTCCACTCCAGTGCAGATTCACACAGAGCAACCTAAACCACTGCTAAGATCTGAGCAAAAACAATGGTAAAGATACAGCTCTAATGAGCCAGCGAATCTCTTTCCTAACAGCAATGCCGGTGGAGATAAAGTAACAGAGATTGCCCTCGATTATTGGAGAAGTCTGAGGGGAAGAGAAGACATTCCCGTGAAGAAGCTCCAGTCTCTGCTCTCAGAGGAAATTTTTAGGAACAGAAACAGTGAGTACCTCTGGGGTCAGGGCTCAGTCCCAGGAATGCTTGTCTTCTGCAAAATGATCCATGAAGGGTGCAGCTACACACTGGCCTCTGCAGCACTGCAATGGTAAAGCTCCCATTCTCTCTTGCAGGTGGCTTCTTCCGCAGTCAATTGATCCAGAAGAACCTGATTGACTATTTCATCCCTTTCCTTCCCCTTGAATATAAACACGTGAGAGAGTGTGTCCGGCAGGAGCTGCGTGTGCAAGGGCATCCCGAGGATGAAGACCTCATTGCGGAGATTGCCTTGGCAATGACTGACTACCCCAGCGAAGAGAGACTCTACTCCAGCAAAGGCTGCAAGACTGTAGAGTCCAGAGTGACTCTGAGCACCTAAGACACTACAAGGCTAAATGCCTCGTCTTCTTGTTACAAGACCACAGCAGATGGAAGAACCAATACCTTCCTTTTCCCTCCCAACAGCTCACTCTACACACTGCTCCTTGTTGGGATTCGGGCTGTCCCCTACCAGAGGCACCATTTGTAGAGCTCTTCAATAAATAAATACACAGGACACCACAACAATCATGAGAGTTCACAGAAGAGGGACGTAGGTGGGTGATGAGGTTTGCTCTCCTTGCCCCAGACACAGTCCCAAATGAACTTTTTTAAAGAGGAAAGTCTCCCACTTCTGTGGCAAGAATGTCTGCACCTTAAGTTTGCCCTGATTAACAAAACCTATTAATAAATAATATTCTCAGTAACTGTATCAGTCTGTTTTATACCAGCTGTCCCCCGTGTATCTCACGGCAGACTGGCACCACTGTTCCTGCTTTACAGGTGTGGAAACCCAAGAGGAAGGGTTTCCACGGGGATCACCACACACCAGTGCCACTCATGGGCAAATGAAACTGTCGCAGAAAACCTTTCCCAAGGCTCCACACCGTCCAAACGGCCCCACACCATTCTTCCTGCAGGCCACCCGCAGCTCCTCCGTGTTTGCTGGGCCCGGTGCACCCAGCCATGGCGGCACACTCCTGCCCGCTGTGGGGAAAGGGGGAGAGGAGGCTCCCGCCTGCGGCTCGGGATGGGGAGAGCCATTTGCATCGGGGTTTTACAGGGTAAAACACGGTGGCGTCGAGGGGAGGGACGGGGACAGAAGATGTGGCCACTCGGAGGGGCGAGGGCACGGACGGGGCCCAGCTCTCCCTGAGGGGAGCGAGGGCCTGAGGCGATGGCGGCGGCGAGGACTCCCTCACACGGCCCGCTGACGTCACCCGCCGGGCAGGGAGAGGCCGGCCTTGCCCTTCACAAAGATGGCGGCGGCGGCTTCGGGCGGGGCGGCCGTTTCCCCGGCGCCGGCAGGCGGAAGCGGGACCCGGAGCGGGACCGGGAGCGGGCTCGGAGCCGCCATGCTGCGGGCGGCCGGGCTGCTCTGGCTGCTGCTGCCGGGGGTGGCGGCGCTGGAGCCGCTCAGCGTCAGCCTGGCCATCGGCGTGGCCTGGGCCATCACCGGCTACCTGTCCCACCCCAACTTCTACTGCAGCTACGTGGAGTGCTGCCCCAGCGACGGGCACCGCATCAACGCCACCGGTACGGAGGGGACAGGGGGCGGCGGGCCGCGCTGGGCCCCCAGCCCTGACACGGAGCTCAGCCGGTAACCGGTCACTGCCCGGGGCAGCCCCCGGTGTGCCTGGCAGTGGCCGTGCCGTGCTGACACCCGTGTCCGGCAGGGGCCATGCCGAGCTCAACCTGTGCACGGCTGGTGACCGGCACCCATGGGTGGCCATGCCAAGCTCATCTGGTGGGTGGCCGGTGACCAGCACTCCTGGGTGGCCATGCTGAGCTTGCCTGGTGCGTGGCTGGTGACCGGCACCCATGGGTGGCCATGCCAAGCTCACCCAGTGTATGGCTGGTGACCAACACCCACTGGTGGCCATGCAAAGCTTGTCTGGTGCGTGGCCAGTGACTGGCACCCATTGGTGGCCATGGGATGCTGAGCTCTCCCTCTCCCCACAGCGCTGAAGGCGCAGCTGGATGCCAAGCTCTTCGGGCAGCACCTGGCCAAGGATGTGGTGCTGAGGGCAGTGATGGGCTTCACCAACAACCCCAGCCCCAAAAAGCCGCTGACGCTCTCGCTCCACGGCTGGGCTGGCACCGGCAAGAACTTCCTCAGCCAGATCTTGGCAGAGCACGTCCACCCGGCCGGCCTGCGCAGCAAGTTCGTCCATCTCTTCCTGGCCACCCTGCACTTCCCCCACCAAGAACAAGTCAAGCTCTACAAGGTGAGGAGGGACACAAGGTAATCCCGTTACCCCGAGTCCCTACACCCCCTTACTATGGGGGTTTGGTTGTTGGTGCAGTACGAGTCCCCCAGATACCCAACAACTGGAGGTGTACAGCTGGGCGTTTCCAAAGTTGGTGCTCAGGAGAGATGGAGGAGGAAACGCATTCAGGAAACGAAAGAGAAAGGCACCAAAATGCCAAGAAATGTGAGAGTAATTTCCTCGCGCTGTCCTCTCACTGATGCCATCTGCTGATTCCTGCCGTGCTTACTGTTCGGAGAGAATCCCATCATTAAAACTGCGCCTGCTGGGTGGCTGGGAGGGAGGGAGACACTTTCTCTTCAGCGGCACCTGCGGCGCCGTGTTTTGAATTTGTAGCCAAAACAGCACTGATAACGCACCAGTGTTTTGGTGGTTACTGAATGCTGCATGCACAGACTCAAAACTTGGTTTGTTTTTTTTTTCCCCATACTCATAGGGAGCAGGCCAGGGCGGGCAAGAGATTGGGAGGGGATACAGCTGGGACAGCTGAGCCCAGTCAGCTACAGGAATATTCCATACCATATGCTGTCACACTCAGTAATAAAAACTGGGGTAAAAGAAGGAAGAATGGGGGGGTTTGGCATCCAAGGTGTTCTAACGCTGGTTGGGCATGTGTCTGTGGGTGTTGGGGAGTGTATGTGTGTGTGATTCCCTTTGCTTGTTTTTTTTTCCCCTCTTGCCAACACCTATCAAAATATCTGTGAGTTTCCTTGCTTTTATTCTTCTCCCTCTCTCGTTCTTCCTGCTGGGGTGCGTGGCTGCTGCCAGGTCAGCCCCCCACACACTGTACAACGAGAAAGTGTAGCCCACGTGAGAGATTTTCCAAGGGACTTAATTCCTAGACATTAGATTTCTGATCTTCATGTTTGAAGGTGCCCAAACCTGATAGGATGCGGTTTCTGTATAAAAAAAAGGAAGCACTGATTTTTTTCAAACAAAAAAGCAGCTTTCTCTTTTTCAAGGTTTCCCATCTCAGGCTGGTTTTCGTGCCTTATCCATACATGGAGCAGGAAGAATGAGAAATTATCTTATCTGTGAGCAGGGAAAGAATTCACATTTAAATTCAGTGTCATGTGGTAAAGGGATCAGTCACAGAGTTTATGGTCCTCTCTTCAGGAAAAAAGTGTAACCACTGAATGAGTGATGCTGACACTCGAAAGGGTGTCCCTAGAGGCTGTCACGTACAAATATTCTGCAGTATCTCCCCAAGAGACCTAGTTTTTCAGTGTTTTTCAACCTCTTGTTCCAGGAACAGCTGCAAAACTGGATTCGGGGCAATGTCAGTGCCTGTCCCCACTCTGTCTTCATTTTTGATGAGATGGACAAAATGCATCCAGGTCTCATTGATGCCATCAAGCCGTTCTTAGACTATTACGAGCAGGTTGATAGGGTGTCCTACAGGAAAGCCATCTTCATCTTCCTCAGGTCTGTAGCACCTATTTTGGTCATGTTGAGATACTGAGATAAATCTGTGTGTGTGACGATAATGATGTTCCTATGGGACCTCACTCAAAGAACAGTAAGAGAACCACTCTGGAGTGAAGACCCTCTCTGTAGAGACAGAGGGGAGTGTTGTGAGCTCTCACGTGGCTGTGGTGGAGCAGGTCTGATGTGGGGCAGCAGATCCCCGCTGAGCTCGTGAGCCTGGCTCAGAGCACGGATCCTATGGGAGCTCAAGTTCTATGGAAGCTCTCTGCAATGCCTGTACTGTGGGTCTGGCTGGGATGGAGTTAACTGGTTTCATAGCAGCTGGTTTAATGCTGTGTCTTGGATTTGAGGCCAAAACCAGTGTTGATAAGGCACCAATGTTGTGGTTGTTGCTGGATGATGCTTGCAAAGCCTCAAGGCCACCTCTTTTTCCCATGCAGCTCCCAGCAAGGGACATTGGGGTGGGCAAGAGAACAGGACAGCTGACCTAATTGGGCCAAGGGAATATTTATATTCAATACCATGTAATGTCATGCTCAGCAATAAAAACTGGGGTAGAAAAAGAATTGGTCTGATTGTGGGGGTTGAGAGTGATTTCTTTAGCTTTCCTTGGGACTGTTTTTCTCCTTTCATTACCTATTAAACTGTCTTTATCTCAACCCACAAGTCTTCTTAATTCCGTTCTTCCTATTTTCTCCTTCCATCCTGCTGAGGTGGGAGGGAGTAAGCAAGGGGCTATGTAGGTGCTTGGCTGCTGGCCACGGTCAACCTGCCACACGCTCATGGCTACTTAAAGAACTAGAGACTTTCCCTAAATTTTTGGCTGTTTTGGTGATTTGTTTGATGTCAAGAAGATCAGAAATATGTGTATTTTTCTAAAAAAGAAATTCTAGTTCAGTTGTATCTGTATTTACCACTGTTCATTTTTTCTTCTATGAATAGCAATGCAGGTGGTGACTTAATTAATAAAGCAGCTCTTGACTTCTGGACAAGTGGAAAGCGCAGGGAGGAGATTCAGCTGAAAGATCTGGAGCCTCTGCTGTCTGTTGGAGTCTTCAATAACAAGAACAGTAAGTCACTTTCCCCACAAAATGGGAAGTTCCTTTTACTTCATAACACACACATAACATCTTGTGACCCTGCCCTGCTTTTCCCTTTCCCCCGACTCCTCCAGGTGGACTGTGGCACAGCAGCCTCATCGACAGGAACCTCATTGACTACTTTGTTCCCTTCCTGCCCCTGGAGCACAAGCACGTGAAGATGTGCGTCAGGGCTGAAATGACAGCCCGTGGCTACGTCGTCGATGAGAAGATCGTTCAAGCGGTGGCTGATGAGATGACGTTCTTTCCCAAAGAGCAGAAAATCTACTCTGATAAAGGCTGCAAGACTGTACAGGCCAAGCTGGATATTCACGAAGACTTTGTGTTGAGAGATACAAAAGCCAAGGGGTGATCACCCATCAGGTCTCCAAAGCACTTTTGGAGCTTTGGGAAACCTGTGTATTTGCACTAAAGCTTTTTTACTGTTGCAGGGAGTATGGTGAAAATACCAGAATGACCTGTGTGAGCTTTTAAATTTTGTTGGTTTTTTTTTAACTTAACATCCCACAGTTCATCTCTGAACTGGCTGGTATCCAAATGTTGCCCCCTTTATTTTTCTTTTAACCTATAGAGAATTTCTGATGACGCATCTATAGCATTGGATGCAGCCTCTGCTGCTTTATTCTTCCAAGTGCTACATTACAAAGTATTCAACTTCTCTTTCCACAAAAACTAGACTAGAGCAAAGAACAGAGGAGTTATTTTGGCAGTCGTATTCCTTGCCATGTACGTGGTCTCATTCAAGGGGTAGTGAAATGATGGGATGTGTGGTGTGTTCAGGACTGTGATAGTGTGTGCAGGGGTGAATACCAGTAAGAGACTGGTATCGTGGAAAGATTCTTCTTCACAGCAGATTGATGATGCTGTGGCTTCTAAAGAGGAGCATCAGCTATTCAGGGACAGAAGGTCGTGATTGTAGTTCATGTCTGAGCTGTGCCTTCCTATCACATCTCTGGCTACAGTAATGTAAAGTCATGATGAGATCAGGGAAATCTGTCACTACTTAGTGAAGAAGGATGGGGGAGGAAGTAACTGCTTGTTCCTCTGCTTCTTTAGGTAAAAAGAAATTGTAAAAGAAACTTTGTATTCTTCTATCTAAGGGGGCTAAATGAAGGTGTGTGGTAACTCTAGGGTGTTTGTCTTCCTAAGCAGAGGGACACATCTGAGGGATCCTTTCCAACAGACTGAGCCAGTCTCCTGTTTTTAAATAAAAATATCCTTTGGGAGGTTAGTCTGCACTAGGCTTCTGGGCCTAAAGTCTGCAAGATCTTTAGCGGTCCCTCCCTGCTGCACCCAACAGCCTGGGAGCGGGTGTTGCTGCTCTCACCTTGCTTGGAAGACACACCTTCAAGGGAGAAGTTACTTTTAATAGTGTGTATTTTTATACTGAAGCGTAAGCAACAGCAATACAAAGCTTTTCCGGGAGAGTCACAGAGATGGGGGTATGGAAAATGGGAGTCATCAACAACAATCCCGTGCTTCACTAGATAAGTATGTTTTATAGTAGCTTTTAACATTAAAGGATGTCTGTGTGGAAGGGTGAGTGATGAGTTAGGAAGCTGGGAAACACTGATGTAACCTTCACCCACTTGGTGAGGTTGGGTTTTAAAATTGCTGTGACCTTTAACTCTTTCATCATCCATCACTTGTCAAATATTGTAGTGCAAGACAGAAGTGCCTATTGCTTGTTTGATTGTAGTGTGGTTTTTAAACTGGTGTGAGGGATTGGGCTATTTTTGTGCTGCAGCATTTACTTCCTCATTTGTACCTAAACTTGCTTTAAGATGTGATGCAGAACTTACAGGTGTCAACACTATTATGTTACTGCAAATTACAACAGAAAGCTTAGCATTTAAGGTCTAAACTAGAAGTGCCAATTGCCTTTTGCAACCCCACATGGAATTTGTCAAATGTTGGCAAACTGTACGCGCTGATGCAATCTCGAGAGCCTGATGCTCACAAGCCATTAACCTTGGGACATTGGACTGTTATTTCTCACGTATAATGTTTTGCCTGTGAACTGGCTTACTCCAAGGTGTAAATGCTGCATCCAGTTTCAGGTACTCCAAATACAAAATACTTGTGCAATTTCAAAACACTATATTACTACTGTACTGCAGTTGTAATAAATCTTAAGTCGCTTTTCTCTCTTGGTTTAATCGTTTTCAGCTATAGCAGAGGACTAGTTTTAGCAGTTTTCACCTTCACTGCAGCCTTCTGTTAAGCTTCCCTTATTCTTAAAAAAATAAAAGAATATTTTATAGCTAAGCAGATTAGCTATATAGCCTGTTGAATCATCAAAGCACAGTAAGGCATTCAAGAGTTAAATACAGCTCGGTAGAAAGAAACACCTACGAAAAAGGCTTAAAGTCCCTGTCTGCTCTGCTTCATAGTTATTAACAGGTATCTCCTACCACACTGCCAGGCACTGCAGGACAAGTAATTCTCAGGGAGCTTGTTTAACCATTCCTCCTCTCTATGCTGCCTCTGGAAAGCTGTCACTCAAGGTGGCTCTTCACCTCTCCTCTAGCTGGCAAAGGCACCACAGGACTACAGGCTTTCATCGTATCTCCATAGGCCGGAGCATCTGCAGCCTCTCCAGCACTGAAAAAAAAAAGCCAGTATGTAAATAACAGCCTAATTGAAGCGAGGTCTGGCTGTTGGCAGCAGCGCGCACCTCGCTCAACAGTCAGTTGTTCCCGCTGTTGTGCTGTAACGATGCACAAGGAAACTCATTAGGGAGCACATATGGGAAGTGAGAGCCCTCATGTTCATCAGGACTTTGGCCTGTGCCTGCACAGCTCAGCAACACACGACAGCTTGGCTCTTTGGCCCAGGGCATCAGAGATGAATCTCTAAGGCCGGGCTGCCTCTTTCTAGCAAAAGCAGCGCTTAATACATTGCTGTATTTTAAACATAGTCTCTAATTTAATTTTATGAGCACTGCATGAGATCTCAGAATGTTCCCTACAGAAGAAGGCTGAAATTAAAGTAACAGTTGCTTGTGCTGGACTTTGGTAAGAACAAACAAAATTCAGTCTCGGCAACTGTTTGGCATCTCTCACCCGGCCAAGGGGCTGACTCTCCAGGGATCAGACCTTTCCTCCCATTTAACATTTTCTCTTAAGTTGTCTGATCCAGTTTCAAGTGGCCTATTAAAAAGAATAATGGCCAAAGTTACCTAGTCACAGCAAGAAAGAACGAGCAAAGATCTCAGCTTTGAAACCATGCAGTCTAAATGGGAGGAGAGATTTCAGGCACACATTTCTTTTACCCGGATGCTTGTATCCAGGTCTGCTGTTTTCAAGGACAGAAGAGAGATTAAAACAGAGACAGTCTTAACCCTTTCAATGTAATTTCTGCACCCTCTAGAGGAAGCTTCCACCCAATCTAAGTCATCTAGGGCTATGATATAATTAAATACTAGCTCCCAATGTACGTCAAATGCCAGTATTAATGTTGCAATGGCACATAAAGCAGAATTGAGAGTGTAGTTAATGCTGGAAAAGCTACAATACTGCTTGGTTGAACTGTTTTCTTTTGATGAGAAAGTACCAGACAGGAGTAAAAGTTTATCATTCTCACATCTGCTTTTTTTCCATTAGCCAGTCATTTGCCTTAATCAGGTCAAAGAAAGAGATAAATATCCGAGTTCAAAGCATTCATTTCCTAACAAATACTAGGACTGATAATTTGCCTATTATACAACCTCAGAGCAGAACTGGACAGCTGAAGTTTTACTGACCCCTTTTTTTTTTCCCCCTCACAGAGAAAACTTCCGAGATGCCACCCCTGAAAATGTGGATGGCTTCAATCAGAGCCTGCAGGGTGTTCCGTCAGTAGTACCTCAGTGGGAGGAGGAGATGAGAAGCAGGGTTTTAACTGGTGTCTAGAAGACAAGTTCATCCTTGGGATACTGTTGAGCACATACACAGCTAGAAAGTCCAGCAGGTAGCAGAGAGTCACATCTCTTCCCTGCATCTATTCCCTTTGAACTCAAGAAGGGAGATAGGTACCTGTATTCAAGTACAGCTGAACATTTCAGCCAGAAACATAGTATGCCCTTCTGCAACAAGTATTTAGTTTGTGCAACATTAACATAAAAATCACTCAATGCAAAGAACACCAGAAGGTAAGTAAGAAATACATTTCTGATGAGAAAAGTTTATTTTGGATAGAAACTGGAGTGAAAAAAAAGCCTCTGCAGTGCTCACATTTAGAAACAAGTCTGACACTCTTCGCAGTAACTTATCAGTTGACACATTTCACTTTTTTTTTCCAAATGCCTTTGGCTCTGTCTTCATCCCTGCTTCAAAGTCATACAGTAGTGTCAGAACAGGAAAAAGGGAAAACCCTGCAAGTTGGCCCCTGAACTCTACATGTAGGTGAAGAGGAAAAACCTTTTTTCTGTTTCCTTGGTGTAAAATTTAACCTGTACATGTTTCCCATTCAGTTACACTCTGTCCATGAAGCTGACTCACCAGGCAGAAAGCACACTTTTCTCCCTCCTGAGATCACTCCTGGGAAAGCCTGCTGTGGGCAACAGTATACATTAAAAAAAAAACCAACCAAAATAAGAACCAACTACACTGATGTGGCGGTCAAGGATTTTCACTCACTTCCTTGAAATATTAAGTCCGCCCTCTGAACACTACTCACACCAAAAAGTTTCACGTTTTTTGTTTGACATGCAGAAAGTCAATTTATACCACTGTTTTGAGAAAAGACAACGGTACTGCATGATGTTGGATAGAAGACTCTGGATTTTTATAATTATGGAATTCCCCCCTCATCTTTACTGGAACCAAGTTGTTCAAGGAGAAGGACACATAGTCTACTTTTAATGCAGTTACAGGGATATTCCTACATAAGCCAAATGAAGTCTCACAGAAATAGGAACTTTGATTAAAATTCTCATTATTCTCTAGAGATCATCCACCATCAAACCAAAATCCAATTAAAATTTGGTCATAATCTCAGTCCTTCTATACGTGCCAACAGGCTGCCAAACGGTTCTGGTGATCAACACACGATCCGAGAGGAATCTTCGGTGCCGTCAGACACAGACCTCTGCATTCACAACGCAGTCCTTTCTTACCTTGGCAACGAGGCCGAAGTACCTGGGAGCCGTGACTAACGACAGAATAAAAGCACAGAGGCACTGCTGCTTATTTACACACCAGTTAAACGTTCCTTTCTTTAAAAAGTGCTTAAAAATGAAATGTTCCGGGTTCTTCACTCTGTAATGAAGTTAAATTTGCTTCTTTGCAGGTTGTAGCAATAAAGCATTAGAAGTCATAGTAATAATCCAGCTTTGAATCCACAGTTTTACATCCTTTATCTGAATAAATTCTCTCCTCTCTGGGGAAGTAGGTCATTTCGTCGGCTATTCTGGTTAAAATCTCTTCATCCACAACGTAGCCACGTGATTCAATCTCCACCCTGACACACATTTTCACATGTTTGTATTCCAGAGGCAGGAAGGGAACAAAGTAGTCAATGAGATTCTTATCGATCAAGGGGCTGTGCCAAAATCCACCTACAAAGGGAAAGAGAAGAGGTTTGTTTCTACTCTAGTTAAACACTACCATGGGTTGAACGGCAGCAAGAGGTGTATCATAGTGCTCTGCTACATACCAGTAAGAATTCACCTGTGTTTTTAAGGCCCTATGATGCACAGGTAAGGCCAAATATAAGCCTTTCTTGTAGTACTTTGTGCATAAAGTTTTAGACAGACACACAAATGTGGTCCATTGGAGCTGAATGAATGAATTCTGACTGAATGCATTTCAGCCTCACTCCTCAGGTGCCAGTCTCATACCTTCCCCTCTCTCACCAAGCAAGAAACAGATTTCCTATCTCTGATCAGCTCTCCCAGCTTGTCTTGCTCCTTCTTTTGGAGATTGCACCTAACCTCATAAAAAAAAAAAATGCAGTAAGTTTGCTTCTGATGCTATTTTTAGACCATAATTATATTAAAAACCCTTTTCACCGGGAGTCCTGTACAAGAAAGCCTAGGAAGCACTGGACTGCTCAAAGCAGGGTTGGCATGTCAGCCTGTTCCCCATAAATAGCTCCTAAATAACTGCCTGAAGGCTTTTAACAGACTGAGCAAGAAAGCCTAGGTGGATTGGTGGCCAAGGAAGTGGTTTCCCCATAAAAAAAAACATTTTATTGGTTAAGGATTTTTCAGCTAATGCAATATCTACCCTTACTGTCTAGATTTCTGTTTGCTTTCTCTTTAGCCCATTAGTATGTCAGTAAGTGGACAGCAGAGACTTCTCCCAACATATGGGATCCAATGGAGAGCAAACATGCTGGTAACCACTGTGTACACAGAGCTCCTTAACCTTCATTTCATTTCAAAAGCATCTGTAGGCCCCAAAACTGCACCGTGGCTCCTTGCCAGCCAAAAGCTGGAGGCCACATCAAGTAGAAACCATGGTTGAAAAATGAAGTTAAATGCAGCCTGTCCCTTTTGTGAAACCTCAAAAGCAATCACAGTTTTACTCACTATTTTTGTTATTGAAGACAGACACAGACAGTGCATTTTCCACATCCGCGAGCTGTATATCTTCCCTTGTCTTCCCATTTCTCCAGAAATCTAGTGCCACCTCTGTTATCTTTTCAGCTCCTGCATTGCTAAGTTAAGAGAAAACAAAGACTGTAGCTTGAGGCAGTTTTAAAAGGCATTGTGGGTACAGAAGAGCAACCCTGAGACGCCACTTCTTACCTGAGAAATATGAAGATGGCTTGTCGGTACGACACCCCATCCAGAAGCTCATAGTAGTCCAAGAATGGCTTGATGGAGTCAATGAGTCCTGCGTGCATTTTATCCATTTCGTCAAATATGAAGAGCGATCTGGGACAGATGCTCACATTTCCTCGAATCCACGACTGCAACTGGTCCTGAGTGGCATAAAATTAAAAGATATTGTGCAAGAGTTTGTGTTGAAAAGACAGAAAATAGCACTTCTGCTTGTTTTTTGTCCTGAAAGCATAATTTCAATTGTGTCATTTTAACACATGGTTAAAAGCTGTAAATAAAACAAACAGGATCTCATGCTGGTTCTGAAAAAATTCAAGACACCAAGAGACAGGATGGGATAAAAGTAGGAAATCTTCGTCTGAGAAAGATATTCCTGTAAACAAAACAAAAATGAAAGTATACTGTAGGAAAAAGGACAGGTTCCACCACAGAACAGTGACACAAAGCAAAGCCCTGCCAAGCAAGATGGTTACTTTTGGCAGCACTTTGGTCTAAACATCCTTAGGCGTCAAAACTATGAACACTATTAAATTTGCTCCCTGAGCAGTGAGAAATTGCACCTGCAGCCACTGGCAAAAGTTGAAACAGAATTCAACTCTCAGCCCTGTGTTTTAATCACTCAGAAGTTAAATGAAGACAATTACAAGCCCTGAGCAGTATCGTTCAGAAGGGTTAATGGTTTATTGTATTTAAAGATTCTCTCACTTAAGTGTTACATTTAAGATCAATAGTGAAGTAATCAGAAAAAATGGGTTGATCTGCTGGTAGATGAATGAGAAGTAACCAGGAGAAGTAACCATTCTAACCATTTTCAATGATTCATCTTTTTTTTGTTTTTTATATTCACTGTTAACTCAGTTCCTGAACTGCAGAGGCAGCACAGGAAGGTGGCATGGGGTCCACTGTGGTCAAGAAGTGATAGTTCCTTCTGTTTTCCAAGTGTAATCACCTTGAAATGAAAGCAGAAAAGAACTGGTTTTATTTTAAGACAGCTCTGTTGCAAGAAAGGGGAAAGTAAGCTGTAAAAGAGGAAACAAATATTTCCTCCATTTAGAAATCAGGTTTGTAAACCATCCCATTCCCATTTTTAACACATACGAATGGAAAACAATCATTCAGTACTATAAAAGAGAGTGGTACCCACTGTACGTCTCAAACTCTGCTGTTAACAAAGTTAGAAGAAAAAAACACCCAGAAAACATGCATCTGAGGTATTGCTCCACGTGATATCTACCTGCCAACAGCCCTGTGCTGACACAAACAGGCACAACAATTCCAAATACACTACTTTGTACCTTTCTGACAACAAAGTATTTTGTGATTTCATTTTACAGCTGGGAAATGGCTGCGTAATAAAACTAAAGAACCCCCTCAGTGTGCAGTCAAACGGAAAAGTACACCCGTGCCTCAGAGAGCACCCGTCAGCTTGCCACAGGACCTGATACACGTGGAGGTTACCCGGTGATTCCTCACAGTCATCAACTCTTAGTTTTTCACACTGCCCACCAGGGTATCACCCAACCACAGAATCCTGCTCAGTCACACTTATCTTTAAGTCTAAGCAAGGTGTAAAACAAAAAATAACTGTATCATTTTTTCCCTAAAGGGAAGCTCAAAACGTATGCAAAAACCCCTTTACAATCATTGGAAAAACAGTTCTAACAGATGTTAGCATTTATCTGGTTCTGTACAGAAGATTCCCAAATGGGCACAGGCTAATTTTACTGCAGAAAACAACATCTAGGTTTCCAGTATTGATCGTGCCATAACATTTATAAATCAATACAGCAGCTACTGCAGCAGAGCTGTGCTCCAGCACACTCTTACCTTGTAGAGATTGATGCTCTGAGCGTGTGGGAAATGTAAAGTTGCCACGAACTGATGGACATATTTACTCTGCAGACCTTTCTTATAAATGCTTTCAGCGATTATCTTACTGACAAAGTTCTTGCCTGTTCCAGTCCATCCGTGCAAGGAAAGGGCGAGAGGTTTTTTGGCGTTGCTGTTGTTCAAGAAGCCCTTCACGGCCTTTACAACCACCTTGCTCACCAAGTGCTGCCCGAACAGCTTCTTGTCCAAATTGTCCTGCAGAGCTGGACAGAGAGACCACCCTGTCAACAGCGAGGAGGAAGAGGGGCAGGGGGGGCTTCTCTGCCGGCTTCTCCTCTCTCCTTCTAGGAGGGTCTACCACCCAACCTGGCCCGCAGGCTGCCAGCTCTGGGGACAGGGGGCAAAGGGCCGGCTGAGCTGGAGCCGCGGCCCACGGGGAGGCCCACACGGGCTGGCCCCCTCAGGCCGACTTCCCGGGGCAGATCCCCACAGGCCCCAAGGGGAGACCTTCATGGGGAGGCCCCCACTGGGAGGCCTCACAGGACCCCCCCGGTTCCCGGGGCCCCCGGAGCCCCCCAAGGCCCTCCCGCCACCCTCGTAATGTCCCCTCAGCCCACCCTGGCGCCTAGCACCCCGTCAGCCCCGCACCGGCGGCGACGCGCCGGTCGTGTCGTTGGAGGCAGCACTCCCTGAAGTAGCAGTAGAGCCGCGGGTAGGAGATGATGCCGGTAAGGGCCGAGGCGGCGGCGCCCGCGATCGCCAGCCCCAGGCTGATGGGTTCCACGGCGCTCGCCGGCCCGAGGAGCAGCGGCAAAAGCGCCAGCCCCAGGGCCGCCCGCGGCGCGCCCCGCCGCAGCTTCATGGCCCGCCCGGCCCCACTGCCGGCCCCGCCGCCCCGCCGCCGCTTCCGCCTCGCCGCGCCGCTTCCGCCGCCGCCATCTTGGGTACGGGCAGAGGCGGGGCTGAGGCTGAGGGCGGCCGCCATGTTGGACGGGCACCAACCACTATAATTAGCTAAATGGCGGCCTCGTGTGGTTCACTTGATGAAGTGCTGCGATGACGCTCTAAAGATAGCTTCATGCCCTGTCCAGAGGCACTCGGGGGGAACGCCACCCCGATTGCACGGGGGTACAAGATCAGAGACAGACTTGCACGTTTACCTGGCCCAAAGAACTTTCCTCTTTTCTGAAAAACTGTAAAATCCGGGGCTATCCCACCCGTCTCTGGTGTTTCCACGCCTCAGTGATGGGATATGGACATGGACAATTGCACAGCCATAGGACACCATTAACACCAGCACCCGGAAACCATCTGTATGCATCCCAGAAAGGAAAAATGCCATTTAAAATTGCTTAAAAACACTTTTATTATTTTCAGGTTACAAATCTTGCCTTCAAACTCGCGCAGGTCACACCTCCTGTGAAAACATGGCCAATAGCCGCTGTGGGGCCTCTGGGCTTCTTCACCAGCTGCCACAGTGACCCTGCCCTGAGAGCTAAAAGTGAGATTTACCTCAAATCCAACAGTTACAACCTGAACCAATTTTCTTCTTCTTCCCAGATCGGCTACAGAAATAAGTCTACGGGGTGGTGGTGGGGGAAAGATACGAAACAATACGGTATGTGATATAAAATCCCCTGTGCTATGTGTCTGTGGTGGTTTCTTGTGCTGAGGACAGACCCCGCGAGGCAGCGTAGGGCATGGCTGGCACCGATTTCTGTCCCAGCACTCACGATCCAGCCCTGAGGAGCAGTGACACTGAAGACGCCGCTGCAGCATCTCAGCCTTACGCACCCTGCACAACTTGGGCCCTTGGGCCCAAACACAGAATCTCTTACAAAATTACATTCAAGCAAACCAGCTTTCACCCTTCTCTTTATATTTACAAGGCAAACAGCACTGCTGCTTTTAAAGGACCTCTTTCTCGTTTTTTTTTTTTTTTTTAAAGGGTGAAAGAATGCCAACCATGATAGCTCATGTTCTTTTAAAATAAAGTTTATGACTGAAAATAAGCTATATACAAGATTTTATGGACCAAAGAGTTCACAATCACCTGCCAACTGATTCACTACAGGGTCACAAGAAAAGCTTTGTAGGTAACACCAGTATGTGAAGGTAACGACTCTCTCTATATCCGTTTCAGGTCACCGACACAAAATCCTTTATTGGTGGAAAATAAGAGCAACTGCAAAGACTTCAGTCCATCCGTATCAGTATCGTCTATTCATCTTCTTGAATTTCTCATAGTGATAATCATCTGTAGCTTTTTCATTGAGAGGACGTTTGCGATTTGGAGGAGACCCTTCAAAAGAAAGAGAAGGAAGTATCAGTTCCCTGTCCTGCAGGAGATATTTCCTTAACGCCACCACTTCCCTTATACAGCCCCTTGCTCTGTGGAAGGTTATGGCTTTAGCTGTCACTGCTCCCCAGTCTTGCCCCCCTTTCTGTTCCAGCTTTCATCACACCCTTCTCAGCCAACTTTGGCCACACTTTCAGGTGGGACCTTCACTCCTCCACCCTTGGGCATCTCTAAAGACACCTCCCATTCAGAGGGCTTCATGTGTGACCTGCTAGGGCATATCAAGTGCACTCAGAGAAGAGAAAGTAAGAACAGCCTGATCATTTCTCTGTGCAAGACCCCCGAAGAGTTTCAGTGTCTCTCCCTATGACATTTCAGCTAAGGAACATACGCTCAGGTTCTGGCCTCTCCGTATCCCCCACTCGCAGTGGACGGGGCTTTGGCTCTTCTTTGTTCCTACGCACTGGTGCATTGAGCTCCTCATGATAAACTGGAAGAGGGAAAACATCAGATAAGGACTGTTATCTGGAGCAGTGTTATGCAGAGGGACATAATTCTTTGGCATCTATTACAACTAATGTTTAGCAGAAACAACAGAACCTCAGAACAAGCATTCTTGTAATTGGTTTCTATGCATAATCAGAACAAACAAGACGGGAGACACCAAACTTCAGTAGCACTGTTTCATTAGACGTGGCCCAAAGACTCATTTCCTTCAGAACACACAAATCTGACTCCAAAACTCCCCCCCTACACAGGGTTAGATGCAGCACAAGGCTGCCTTTCCTCCAGATGGCTGCCGTATGAGATGCTCTGCCGGAAATTACTTCCTATCTCCTGTCTGCTAAGGTCTATGTTTGCTTGACCACCTGTCTGCTCGGGCAGCCTACAAAATGGATTGTCTCAATTACAAACCATCATTTATAATGGCAGATGAGGCAGGCATTTCCAGCACGCTCTCAAGACACAACTCAAAGAAAAACTCTTGAAATTTATGAGGCGGTGTCAGCTGGGAGTTCAAGAGCAGAAAGTCAAGCCATGAGTTATGTGTCCCTCTCCTGGCTGATGTATGGAAGAAAAAGACCAAGCCAGATGGGGTCTATCAGATCATCCCAGAAAGAGGAATCAAACAGCTGCTTGTGCTGAGACACAAACCAATTTCTCCTGCATCAGGCTCTGTCCCAACTGACTGCTTTGCTTCAGCAGAGAAGAGGGTCACACCTGGGCCAGGAGAGCTATGTGACACTTACATCTGTTGTGCTGGACGTAGTTAACAGCCATGTTGGTGGGAACAAAGGAAGTTTCGCTGTCTTTCTTTTTGTTCTGCTGCTCTGCCAGCAGCTTGGCCTTGGCCTCTTCAGTTGAGATGATGTTTTTGATTTTTGCGCTAGAAGAAAAACAAAGGAAAACAAACCCCTTATTCATCTGTAGAAAGGGGAGTAGGCAGAGAAGTACTAAGTGCATGGATTTAGGGGATAGTAATAACGCTGCTATCATATCCGATGTGGTTTTTGAGAGAGAAAGCAGTGCTCTAGAAACAAATGCTTAGTTTCAAAGGCAAAAGGGAAGCTTGCATCCTCTTTCCATGCAGGGCATAAATAGATTGTGCTAGTCACAAAAATTAAGAGCCTTCTCCCAAAAGTCATGTGATGGAGCTGTACCAGAGTCCTATCACTGCAGAGAACATGCTGTGCTAGATACCATCCTAATCCCACCCCAGAGCCCAACTGGGGCTGTCTGCTCCAGCCATACCCCTACTCTGCCCATCAACAGCTGCTCATCCTGGCAATTCAGGCCAGAATCAAAAGATCCATGAACCACGTACTCAATTCCCAGGTCCACTTCGGGAATGCCGCTCAGCATCTGGTTGGACAGCATCTCCTCAGTCTTTTTGGCAGAAGAGACACGGATGTTCTCCGGCAGCTCATACAGAGAGTCCTCGGCATTTTTTAGCTTCACCTTCTGCTCCTCGTTCTCCACAATTCCCTTTCTCTTCTTCAGCTCCGTCTCAATGTACTTCATCCTAAACAGCAGCACATGAGGGACACACAGTATTTAATTCTGTTTTCCATACTCTGTTGCAGCATGGCTGGGCACAGCTGCATCCCTGTCTTGAGAGCAAGGAGAAAAGAATGAGTCATCTCTCCAAAAGAGCTTGGCTAACATTAATTGGGCAAGAAATGATCAGATCCTCCAAGCTCTTCCACCACCAGCAGAGAAGGCTCCCACTGGTATTTAATGCCAGGCGAGCCAGTTGGCACCTCCTGGCTTTGTCCATGGAAAAGCCTTCTCAAGGGTGGCAGCCAGAAGGTGAAAGGGCAAGTGGAAGTTTCTGTGAGAACTGGGAAGATGTTCTGGGACTAGTCTATATCCAAGACAAAAAAAACACCCCACATTGTGAGGGGACACCCAACCCCAAATTAAACATCCCAGACACAATGCAGCACAACTTACATGTCAGCATCTTCATCCCGCCTGTTGGTTTCAGCAGAGAAGGAAGTTCCCAAGTTTAGATCTTCCTCTTCATTGATCCTAAATGGAAGCCACAATGTTCACAGTTTTTGATTTGGGGTTGTTGTTTGTTTGGTCTTCAAAAGCTCATATGCACCCACCTGTCCTTGCCTCTTTCTTTCAGCTTCTTCATGTCCACCATTCCCCCAGATTTTATCTTAAATGGGTCATCCTGTAAAATAAGAAATAATTAATAACTCTGAAGCTTCCCTCCAGTTTAATGCCGGTCTTTGGGATCTGGATTAACACCCAGAGAGCATTTAAGGATTGAGCTGTGACAAGAGTCCTCCCCCAGACAGGGATCAGCTGGACCACGCTGGTGTTTTCACACCATTACATCTGAGCCCCGAGGTGACCAAAGTGTCCAGCACTTACCACAAGCGTTGCTTCTTCTTGCAACTTTTCTCCCACAAGCAGAGCTACGGCGCTGGTCAAGCGGAGAAAGAAAGTAAGGACGTTTCAGTGGAAGGAATTCACTGTTCCGTGACACCATCAGACAACACAAACTCACACCCTTGGTGCTACATCCCTTACCTCACCCCATTGGGTCGCTTTCTGAGGCTCTGAACTTCTTTGGTTTCCTCAAGTTTTAACCTAGAGAAAAAACGTTTGACTTAGGACTTGATGCTTTGTTTTTTGTCGATTAACTTAAATTGATTTTCTGCAGTTAATGTGGAATCATTCCAGACAGGCCTTGCCTTAAACTTCTGCATATCAGTAGCCACTTGTCTGGTTACAGATTAGATAGATATTTTCTATTTCACTTTATTTAAGCAATTCCAGTCAGAAAAAAACACATTGTATCTGCTGGATATGTCTGTTCAACATGCCTTCCCTCAGCTGAGGAGGGAAGTGCCCAAGCATGGAAAGGCTTTACCAAGGAGCCAATATTGGAAGAACGAGTCCAGCATCACTCATTTTGGTCCACAGAGATCTCCAGACAACATTCTCCTCACAGGAAAACAGAGAGTCACTAAGAAACGTGAATTAATGTGGGGCACCTTTACTCCTTCAGCAATTGACACCAGACATTTCTCGGGGGAAGGCAGAACTCATGAAACACACAATTAGCAGCAAAATTAGCAGCAGCTCTCAAGTATAGTGCAGGTGAGGGGTTGTCAAGATACATCGATGACTCAGAAGAAAGTTGAGGATAAATTTAAGATGAAGGCTCTCTACACAGACTGACACACAACCTTAATTTCTTCAGGTATTTGGACTTTTCCTAATTATGCATATCTTTCACTACCTGCCATGAACTATGCATTTATTTCAGAGATAACACAAGAACAGGAGAGATTCTGCTTGGATGCAAGGATCTGCAAACGAGAGGGCCCATCTGTGAGGGCCAGTTTCCGAGAGGAATGGCGTGCAAAGGCCAGCAGTGGGGCTGCGCGGGGCTCTCGGTGTCCCCCCTCTCCTTCCACGGGGCGCTCCGGCGGTTGTCCCATCCCGGCTGCTCTCCTCCCCGGGCCGGTACATCCCGGAGGAGGCAGACGAGGAGTTTCCGTGGGAGAGACTCCCCCCACACACACACTATCTGTATAGCGGTCGGGGCTCCCGGCGGCTTCCGCCGGGCTCGGCCAGGGTCTCCGCCCATCCCCACACACCTGACCTCCTCCGCCACCTGCTCGTCCTCCTCCTCCTCTTCCGAGTCCTCCCTCCGCCGGCGGAACGACTTCTTGGCGGGCATGGCGCCGGCTGCAAGGCTCCGCCACACTGCAGGCCTCCCCCCCGCCACCAACCAGGCCTCTCCAGGCCACGTCGCACGGCGATGACGTCACAGCCCCGCGACGAAGTCGGGCAGCGCCGCTCTTCCGCCAGTACCGCGGCCGGGTATGAGCCGCCCGCCCCGTTCCCGCCTCTCCAGGCAGCGGCAGCGCCTCCCGCCGCTCCGATCCCCCCCGCGGGCTGAGAGTTGTCCTTTCCCGTTCAGTGACGGGAGTCGCCGTGTTTATCGCAGTCCCTGCCGAGCTTCCTCCGCTGGGCGCGGGTGCCTGTCAGGGCCGCCACAGGGAAAAGGCGCCCGGGACAGCGCTGGCCGCATCCCGGGGATCGACCCGTCCCTTGGGGCAGAACGCTGCTCCTCCCCGCCCGGTGTTCCGCATCGAGCCGGTGCCCAACCCCCGCCAGGCACCGCGTTCTCACCGAGGGGGAGCAGCCGCCCTCTGCTCGGGGAACCCTCGCGACCGGCCCCCACGGGGGCAGCGCCGCCGCCGCCGCCCGCCTTCTCCTCCCCGCCCCGCCGCGGCCCGGCCCCCGCCCCTCCCCCGGCCTGCCCGCCGCTCCGCCGCCGCCTCCCCGCGCTGCTCGGGGTGCTGCGGCCCTTCCCCGTACCGGGCCGCAGGGCGCGGCCTACCCGGCGGCCCGGCCTGAGGTGCGGCCCCCGGCGGGGCGGGGGCGGCGGCGCCCCGGGCATCCCGCAGGTGAGAGCGGGCGGCTGGGCCGGGGGCGGCGGCGGGGCCGGGGGACGGTTGGGTCGCGGGTCGGGGCCTGTCACGGCTGCTCCGCCCCGGGCGGCGTGTGGGGAGGGCGGCCTTGGCCGGGGGTGAGGCGGTGGCGGCCGGGGGGCTCCGGGCCGGCCCCCCGCTGAGGTGCGGCGGTGCCCGGCGTGGCAGGCCCTGCAGCCCCCGGGGCCTGGTGCTTTCCCCGGGGCGATGGAGGCCTCCTCGCCCCTGGAGCGGCCGGTGGTTCCGCCGGTGGCTCATCCTGCCCCGGTCCGGCAGCGGGTGGGCATATTGATATCAACTTCTCACACGCTTAGTCCGTGTTTTGTATTTGGGGGGTCTGCTGTGCTTAAGAAATGACATAGCAATGCGAGGGGGGGGGGGTCCCGAAGGTGATTTTTTTTTTCCTAAAAGCTTAATCTCTAGATGTGCCGTCATGTTGGGACCTCCTATAACAAATCTGTGTCAAAACCTGATCTCCTTGGCTTGTTCTGCGTAAACCACCTGGATTTCCAATCCGTGATGCGATGCAAACATCGAGCTAAGAGTCAGAAACGCCTGGTTCCTGGTTCTTCCTTGTCAGCAGGGCGGCTCAGTAAATAACCTCTTTCTTCAGTATTTGAAGAATAAAACATCGCTAACGACAGCTGCAGATAGCCCTTTATCTTGGTAGGTTATGCAAGCTGAGCAAGCAGACTCAGTGGTTGTTTTGTGGATGAACAGTGCTAAGATTTCTTTTGTTGGTGCGAACAGTCACTCTGCAGACGGTGAATCTGCAGGTATCCGAGATTTCTTGACAGCTGGCTCTAGCTTTGGTAGGAAACCAGACGGTTGTTTCAAGCAGGGAAACCCTGATAAATGTGTTCTGTAGAAGACAGAGACACTGGGATTGGCAGGAATTTAAGCAACTGAAAGTAGGTTGCAGTTACCGTGGAATTGTTCTGACATGTTTGGGTACTGTTCCTCCGTGGTCGTGCTTGGGAAAGACAGGCTGCAGGACTTGTTTCAAGGTACCTTCTTCTCCCATCGAACACGTTGTGTTTTGATGAGCACAGATGAGGTTTCTGGCAGTGCTTTTATTCAACTCCTGGTTTCCTGAGCTGCATTTGAGAGCTGTGTGCGCCATCTAAAGCTCTTAGGGCAGAGTTGTGGGCAGGCAGGGATTGAATGCTTCCTTCTGAACAGGCACAACTCGAACCTTCTCTGGTGCATTGTCAGGGCTGAGAGGAGAAAGTGAGGTTTTCCCTGTTTTTTTCCAAAAGGGAAATGAGCAGCATCCCAGTGGGGGCAAGTTTAAAAGCGTGGGTTTAGTGTGGAGTGGAGGGGTGGTCCCATGGAATGTGCTAAAACCATCCACGTCCACAAGACTGTACTTAACAGAGTGTGCTCCAGAACGGTTCCCTGGTTAGCTGAAGCTGGCGAAGATGAAGGGCTCTGGAGTTAATTCTAAAATATTTTGTTCATTAGGTTTTCTGGGAAAGGGATACGAAATCAAGGAAGGTGAACTAGCAAACCTGGCAGTGATACTTTTAATTTATTTTTTTTAATTTTAAATTGGACCAGCTGATGCATTTGGGAAAAGGGGTCAGTTTTGAGGAATTCCAAGCCTGAAAGTGTCCCAGTTTTATGTCTTAATCAAAGGTGCTGCCCTGCCCTCTTGTCACTTGTGTTGTAAATCAGCATATGTTATGTGAGACTATTTTACTTCTTGGTGAAGGTGCGTGAGATTGCTCAGTTTTTTGTTCGGCGTCTCTTCACACATTATTTGGATCCTTGTTAAGCCAATATGCAAATAATGATTCCTTCCCCTTCCAGTTTTGCTTTGCTCCTTCAGTTCAGTTTATTGAGTTCCAAAGAGTGCTGGAAAAACATTGTTATAAAATTATCCTTGAGATTTGTCTTCTGCCAAGGCAAGGTGCTAGGCAAGCTTTGCAGCTCCTGAGATAAGTGTTGCTGATATGGCTTGTTCATTTATCCTTTTTTTTTTTCCCCTTTCTTCATTTCTCCCTACTGTCAGTGATTCAGACCAGATAACACTGGGAATTGTTTGAAAACAACAAAGTGTGGCTACCACGCTGTTGGAGTCCTTAACTTCAAGTTCATCAGATTTTTCCACTTCTTGTTTGTAATCATGTGGGCTTTTCATCTCTGCTGTAATTCCAGCCAATAGTAGTATTTTGGGTCCTGAGCTGTGTTGTTAATATCACTGTCGTCTTCTTTCTTTAACAGCCACAAATGAGGTTACTTAAACTACGCTTATGAAACACAGACTCTTTTAATCTTCTGTTTTATAGCTGCATGGTACTGAGACATATTTCAAGTCTTTTATATAAGCCATGGGCCACCATGAGAGAGTTTATTGTGCTATAAGCATGCATCTATGAAATCCCCTGTGCTCAGATATACGACCTGGGTGGAACAGTGTGTTCTTATACTTGGTACGGTCTTTTGGGAGTTGTGTGGCTCATATTGTTAAAAATCTACCTATCAAGTGGTAAATTCCTCAGAGCCTGGAGACTGGGTATCTGTGTTACAGATCATTTAAGGCTAATTCCCTCTTGCCCAGCTTCATTTACAACAGCAATCCTATTTTTAATGTTTGATAAGTAGTACAGTAACTAAATATTAGATTCAGATCAGCAGAGTATGGGTAGCGTGAAGCCCTTAGACACCATTTGATAAATACTCATGTCTTGGGCTGCAGCGCCCTTTTGCTTTTAATCTCTTTCATGCAAACAGGCTAATTAGATTTGTATCTTTTCATGCCATGTGTTTGTGTTTGGCAAGAAGGAGTCAGTCCAGATCACCACTTTTGTTTTCCCACCCTACCTGCTGAGCGAGCACAGAACGCCCAGTTTCGAGGGGGGGGAACGTGTGGCTTTACCAGTCTGCTCGGGTTCGTGGGGTACAGAGTACATGGAGAGCATGTAGGAGTTACTGGGAGTTTTTATCTATTGCTATAGGACTCTGCATCATTCAGAGATGCTACATGATCCAGACACATTCATCGTTGTACTGATCATTAGCTTTATTCATGTGTTTCCTTCAGCTGCCAATTGCTTTGCTCAATTACCTACGATACCGCAGCACAGCCGCTCAACAATGGGTCAGAACTGTGCCAGCTTATGTGACTGGCTCCTGCTTTAGATCTGTGTTGATCTCTTTGAACCTTGAAGATGGATATCATAATCTCTACTATACAAAACATGCTAATTTATCTTCTTAAAATCCGTGAGAGCAAATCTGACATGTAACTGAAAGGAACTCTCCTTTTTTGTCCTAGGAAGACACCCCCTGCGGATGAGTGTTGGTGAAAATGGGGGATACAAGAGACATCTGTCCTCACCTGGATTCCATAGGAGAGGTGACCAGGGATGATCTACTGCTCAAATCCAAGGTACAGGCTGTTCTGATCATCAGTCCTTCCCCTTTTAGCTATTGTGCATGGGTTTGCATGTTTGTTTTTCAAAGAAAATGCTGCCTGTCTCCGTAGATGAGAGGCAGAAACTCTTCTTCCAATGCTGCTGTACCCTGCACAGGTCCGTAAAATAAGCCTTTGCCCGCCCCATCTGATCTATTTCTCACTGTCATTTTATCCTGCTTAAATGTGTCACTTAGCTAAAATGCTGCAAAGTATATATTTAATTGGACGTGTGATATTAAGAAATGAAATACTGTGAGCTGCAGGTTGGCGAGGCCTGTCTTACAGGGAGTTTTCCCACTTTTGAAGAACCACGTTACTTAAAAACCAAACATGCAAACAAACCTTCTTTTATCATGAATATGCAGGGAACTTGCCAGTCTTGTGGAGCTGTGGGACCAAATCTCTGGGCTTGTCTTCAGGTAACAATGGCTTGCTATTTGTGTGCATGATATGGTGGGACTTCTCTTTAATATAAATTAAAAAAGGATAAATAAAGTATTTTGCTGAAAAAAAAAAAAAGGAGTGGGAAGCAAAGAGGGGGTTCACAGTGGAACTATCCACTGTTTTTTGATGGATTTCAAGGAAGACTCCCTAGATTAAAGGCTAACACTGTCAGAATGTGCCAAGATGTAACAATTCATTCCTCGTAGGTGATTGCCCCCTGGTAGTCCCAATAGGAATGAATAAAATGCTCAGCATTTACTGTTGGCTGGGTCCT
Organism: Gallinago jamesoni; assembly: GCA_025769975.1. Lineage (NCBI taxonomy): Eukaryota > Metazoa > Chordata > Aves > Charadriiformes > Scolopacidae > Gallinago > Gallinago jamesoni. The sequence continues at coordinate 5,960,335 of JAOQGH010000007.1, read as the reverse complement.
CCCTCTGCTGGCAACTGGGAAGGGTGGCTGCAAGTGTGAGCCCTCAGAAAACGCTGCTCAGGGCCGCGAGGCAGGCAGGAATGATGAGGGGCATGCGGGCGGGCAGGGGCAGTTTATTTTTACACTGAATGCCCAGATGTTTTGAGACTGCTCAAATGAGCTTCCCATTGGAGCCATTGCCTTGGAATAGAGCCTTTATGTGGGTTCCAGAAAACCTGGTTCCAGGTTTGCTTTCTTAAGTCAAACAATTCAAATTTTCCATCTTATTCTGGGCCCTGAACAAAAAAGCAGGTTAGAAATCTGGCAAGATCAATTCTGAAGTTGCAGCTGCCGGTGGGACTGGAGTTGCAGGCTCTTTTGTGAAGGCTCTAATTTGTTGTGCCCATTGTGCTTTTGCTCTTTTCTCTCACTAGATTGGTTGTCCTTATGTCGGTTGTGGGGAGTCCTTTGCTGACCACAGCACGCTTCATGCACAGGTGAGCTTTTCTCTGTTGTCCACCTTAAGACAGACAGAGTTGGATTCTTCCCACTACCTAATCCTCCTCTGCCCAGTTCTGGTAGTCATCAGTCAACCTGAGCCAGCTGTCAAATTAGATCCATTGTTTCACCTTTTTATATTTTTTTTAGGCCAAAAAGCACAACCTGACGGTGAATCTGACCACTTTCCGTGTCTGGTGTTACGCTTGTGAGAAGGAGGTGTTCTTGGACCAGCGGCTGGCAGCACACACGCAGTCACCCCCAGTAAAGTTCTCTGAACCGGTGGGTCTGCATCACAGCGTGGCAGGGTGGGATGCTCGGCAGGGATTTTGTTTACCTGTTGCAAAATTAGCCAAGAGGATTCCGCTATCGTCCAGGCTATTGTGATAGGAACTCTGCCACTGGAAGTGGCTACCTGTAATCAGAGGACCACTAGCCTTGCTTTTCTCCCAGCAAGAAGACTTCCAGACGACTTGAATATCCATTTTGACTTGTTTTTTAACCTCATCTAGCCTCTTCCATGGGGTGTCTGTTTCTAGGAGGAACCACAGCTGTCACATCTTCATTTTCAGTGTACAGCCCATGGAGACTTTAGCTGTCAGACCAGAAACACGTGTACTTGTGGCACTGCTGCATGTGCCTGGTGCCTCTCCTCCTATGCGTCCTGGAAGCAGTAATAGTAGTTTCCCTTTTCCCATTAGTGAAAAGGAGAGACAGTGCAGCTAGTTCTTCTCTCTCCAGTGTGTTTTTTTTTTTAAAGGGTGGCTCGATTTATAAGATAATTCCTCTCCCAACTAATCTTTTAAAGCAGGCCTCTCTCCGATGCTTATTTTTCTCTCTTTAATCTAGGATTCTCCACTGCCTGCTCACCCTTTGAAAGCTGTTCCGATTGCAGTGGCTGATGAAGGCGAATCTGAATCAGAGGATGATGATTTGAAACCAAGAGGTAAATCTGCACCCAGTTGATGAAAGAGCTAGGAGGGTAACTCTGCAATCTGCAGGACCTGCTCAGAGAGGTTCCTAAGAGCAGAGTGTGGAGATTCCCTAGGAAGGGCTAAATTCCCTCTCCTTTGGGGAGGAATGTAGAAAGCAGCTCATCTGGACAGTGTTTCATGCCTCTCTTTTTTGTGTTTTAGGCCTTACTGGAATGAAAAATCTTGGGAACTCCTGCTACATGAATGCAGCACTTCAGGCTCTCTCTAACTGGTAGGCACTGGGGCCTTTTAGTAAAAGCTTTACTGCACTTCACTAAGTATCATAAGTGGTGCCTCTAATCCTTCCTGAATCTTGCAAAGAGAAATCAGCCAGGCTGGGTGCAGAGAAAATTACTGTTTGTTCAGGGGAACAGAAGTTTGCCAATAGGAAACTGAGTGAGAAGCCAACTCGTGGCTATATACACAAGATTCATGTTTAGATGAGTGCTGGAAGTAAAACTTCAGCCTTTCTGTTTTGACAGAAATGTATTTATGGTTTGGGAAGGCATGTCACATCTCTTTATTCTCCCCAGTGATATCGCTCCAAACAACCCATAGCCTAAAATATTCTCCTGCCACCCTGCTGAGAACTAATTCCAGAATTTCTTCTCTATACTGGGAGCAGATTCAGACCAGCCTTTTTCATTTGTTTCAAGTTAGGAGACAAGTCTGCACCTGGAGTAACTTTTTCCATCGATTTAAAACAGTATTTTAAGCATGCTTTTGAAAAGGCATGCAATTAAGTTCTGATCGATAAATAAAAGCAGAGGAGAGATGTCTGTGTGCTGAATTCTTCTCTTCTTTTTCTCGTAGCCCACCTCTCACACAGTTTTTTCTGGAATGTGGTGGACTGGTCCGTACTGATAAGAAACCAGCCCTGTGCAAAAGTTACCAGAAGTTGGTGTCTGAGGTTTGGCATAAGAAGCGGTGAGTGGTCACTCCCTAATCTTACCTTGACCGGTTTCACGCTCGGGTTAGTTCTGAAGTCTGGCGTTGGCAAAGAGGAAAATTGATCTTCAGGGATAAATGCGTTGTCTGAGGCAGTGAGTTCAAACCCTGTGTAGGTGGGTATGGGAGGATTCCATCGGGGAGATCCCATATCCTGCTACCCGTGATAAAATGGCCATATTGATGTCAGCGAAAAGAATACGTTCTTAATGTTAAAACTTTAAAAAGGAAAAGGGTTTTTATATATATATATTTTCCCTATTGGCAGTAAAGGAAAAATGATGGAGTAAGGGAATGATCTTGGCCATTTCTGAGTATTTTGCATGGACTGACCAGCACTTAATTGCACTGCTTTTGATTAGGAGAGAGATGGATGATTTGGGTGGAAAAAGCGATACAGAGATTTTTTTGCCAAAGAGAATGGAAAATGCAGATGACCTTTTGGGAAAGATGACCTTTTCCTGTTGGTTGAAATTCTAGATCAGTTCAAAGGAAAGTATAAAATAACGCAACTATGCTTAAATTTGAAGATATCTGCTTGGAAAAAAAAAATCAAACTAGGAATTTAAATGGCATTGCATGTTTGATTCATGTTAGTTGTTGGATAAGCAAGATAAAGAGCAAAAATGAACTGTGTCTTCCTGGAAGAGAAGGCAGTAGACTTTAAAGCAATATAATTTTAATATTGGCTTTGATTTACCTCATTTACTGGGTGGTCAGCCCACCCAGATTTTGAGACAGACACAGGGCTGCGAAATCAAACCCAGTGACTAATTGCAAAACCCTGCTCTGGAAAGGATCACTTGAGACAGTTTGAAGTGTGGACGGAGCTGTAAGTTAAATGTGCTCTAGGGAAGAGTCTCTCTTGAAAGAGAGACTGAAATGACTGCGAGAGGTACTCTGTCTCTTAATTTGTCTGTCATTCAGCTAATAGAGAAATATACCCTCAGTCTTTGCAGGTGCATAATTATCTTTTGTCCTCTTTAACAAGTTACCACACCCTGTTCTATGGCATATTAGACAAACTGGCTCCAGGCCTGATAAGCAAACTAACTAACTAACTGCTTTTTTTTTTTTCCTTTTTTCATATCTAAACAGCCCGAGTTATGTTGTTCCAAGCAGTCTGTCCCATGGAATTAAACTCGTCAACCCCATGTTCCGAGGCTACGCGCAGCAGGTGGGGTCTCAACAAAAACATGCCATTATGCAAAGATGGTGGGATTTTATTTCCTGCAGCACTGGTGCTTGTGTTTGGAAGGACGAGCATGAGCTCAGGGGTCATGCCTGTTTCGTATCTGTTAGAGCACTTGGGTGGGACTTAGGAGACCTTGGTTCTCCTCCAGGCTCTGCCTCTGGTTTGCTGGTACCAAATCAGTGCCTTTTCCTGTGTCAGTTTTTTTGCCTCTGAAATTATGGTCACCTCCTTTATAAAGGAATTTGACATCTATTGGTACATGCTATATGAGAGCTAAATATTACTAATTCAAATGAAAGCTGAGAAACCTGGATAAATCTGTACTAAAAAGTTAAAGATAGGAATGGTCTCTATTCTTTTTCTGGTGAATTATAGCAAATTAAATCTTATTTGAAGATAGTATCTTTTTTTTATCTGTGAAGTTTTTATCAGCATAGCTCTTGTGTTTATTCTTCAGAATAGAATGTAAACATCAAACCATGGTTATAAAATTTACAAGAGAAGTGACAGTACATCTAAACTGCGATACTGACAGGAAATCAAAACAGAGGATAAAAATAATGATTAATGAGAGAACTTCTATATTTACCTTTGATGTGAAGTACATTGGATTGGAGAACTGCTGGAAGGAGATAATGTTGAAAAGAAGACAGGGCAGTCTAAAAGCCAAACTCCCATAAAATAACAGAAACATAATTAACTTGCTGGAGTTGTCAAAATACCAAGTCGCTTTCCAGAAGGTCCTTTGAAGCTGATGTATCAGTTCTTTTACTGTGATTCTGTGATTATGAATGTAGGAGCTTGCACCTAGACTGTATTGTCTTTGCATTCTGGTTCCATTCCTTATTTATTAAAGATTTTAATCTGCCCTCTCTAAGAGAAGGATTGCCATGAGCAGAAGTCAGTGCTCATGACATTTGTTTTGTGGGCAAGAGTCTGTTCTCCATGGCCTGCTGTCCTCATTAGGCTTCTCCTTGTCTCTCGCCTCTTATCAGTGGCAAACCCCTGATAGATAAGCTTATGTTTTGCATGCTGTCGCTGCTTTCTGGCTTTTCATTGTCTTTCAGCTGAAGATGTTTAGATTAAAATTGGGTCTTTTATCGTTTAGGAGTTAAAAACATTTATGTAGCAGACAGGCTTCTTGGTACATTGCCACGGTGCTCTCTTTGTGTTGCCAAAGTGGCTGAACTTTGCAGGCAGGCTTAGAGAGGGCAGGTTTATAGAGGCTGTGAATGGAGCCACCTCCTTTTTTCTCCCTCTCATTTCCCCCTTGTCTGGATGGATAACAACATGGAATTGCTCCTGGTTTTCAGGACACTCAGGAGTTCCTGCGGTGCCTGATGGATCAGCTTCACGAGGAGCTGAAGGAACCAATTGTTGCAGAGACGAGGGATTTGGATATCAGTGACCAGGATGACAAGCGAGAAGGGGACCGGAGCCCTTCAGAGGATGAGTTCCTTTCCTGTGACTCAAGCAGTGACAGGGGTGAAGATGGCCAGAGCCGCCCCACAGGCAGCATGGGCAGCAGCTCCGTGGCAGAGACAGAGCTGCTGATCCAGGATGAAGCAGGGAGAGGGATTTCCGAGAAGGAGAGGATGAAGGACAGGAAGTTCTCCTGTGGCCATCGGCGCAGCAACTCGGAGCAAGTGGATGAGGATGCAGATGTTGATACCACTATGATGCCAGTTGATGGCAGAGCCTCACCTGAGATGCTGCCAGCCCCCCGTCCTGCCAGCCCATGTAGGACACCAGGTATAAACGCCTTCCAGCTGTGTTAGCTGTGAGAAGATAGGGTATCATCCTACAGTGCTGTAGTGCAGTGGCAAACAACAAATATTATGACTTTCCCACTGTGAGTTTCAAAAGATTTTTGCATCCGAGCCTTTCTTCAACATCCCTGCCTTTGTGGACAATTCCTTTGGGAAGCAAACGTAGTACATAAGCCAGAGAGGTGCTTGGCCAGGCTAAAGTACTACAGAGCTGAGTACAGACCACGTCCTGAAGGCAGTGACAGCTGCCTCTGCCAAACTGTAAATGCTGTATTTATGCCTTTTCCTAATTTAAGGAGAAAAAAAAAAGGTTTTATATGTGTACATTGCTTTATTTGATAGGCTAGGCTGGGGTGATAGATGTGGAAGATTGTCTTTGTTAATGCTTGACTGTGGGCTTTGTGGAGAGAAAAGGGAGGTGCACAGTTTGTGTGTTTCTGTGTCTCAGGGAAGAGAAAAGAGCAGCAGTTCAGATGTAGGTGTGGAGTCACCTCAGACTGAACACATCCCTTCTTTCAACACTTCTTTATGTAAGAGTCTTACTCTGCCAACTGGCACTGAAGACAGCAATGCTGTTTATGTGCGTTAGGGATACAGGAGCAAGCTGTAAAACCTAATTAGTCATAAGTGTGAAAAAATGGTGGGATGTTGCTTTTTTTAATATGTGATTATTAACTGTTGGGTATAGCTCTGTATGCACTCCTCTCCACACACTGAGAGAGCTGTATCTGCCAATCTGTGCAAGAAGGACTGTTAATAGACACTGAATTGTGCATAGCAGGGAAGATTCTGCGCTGGAACCAGGGCTGGGCTGACACTGGCTGCAGTAGGGTTGTCTTCCATAATGTGGGATTTTCACCAGTGCCCTTCTGCCTCCCCATTTTCCCAAACAGAACCTGACAATGATGCCTACGTGCGCTGCTCCTCACGCCCCTGCAGTCCCGTCCATCATGAAATGCACTCCAAGCTCTCCAGCAGCCCTCCTCGCTCCAGTCCTGCCAGGCTTGGACCTTCCTACGTTCTCAAGAAAGGTAGTGCAAAGAGCGTGTGCTGGGAGGCAAACTGGGGAGAAAGGCTCATTTACAGAGGAGAGAAGGAATCCATCATGGTTCTTGGTTAGCAGTTGTAATAAACGCTGATTGCCCTGGACATCAGTACTATCTAAAATAGTACTAGGCACTAGTAAACCTGCAGGTAAAACCAAGCTCTGGGCACAACAGATGTTCTAGTTTGCTCTTATATTGGAGCCCGAAATGATTTCCATGTCTGCGGCTGCGTGTTGTGTTTGTTATTAATAAAATGGCTGTGAAGTCTCAGGCACAAGCTCTGTCCCTTTAGGGGAGTGTGGAGATGCGTAAACATTTGGCTGCCAGACTTGAATTTCATAGCATGTTGGCCAGAGGACTGTAAAAGATGATGTTACCGAGAGAGAGCTTCCTGCCTCTCAGACATCGTGGGCTCACAATAATTGTATTAAGGCTGCAGATGTCAGTCCGGTGCTGGGAGCAGCGTTAGGCTTCAGAGGGGAGCTTGGCTCCTGTTGTTATCATCCCGAGCAAATTGCAAATCAAAATCCCTCAGCATTGTGTAGTCTGCAAGCACAATGGCCTGTGCTTATACCCCTGTCCCTTCAGCTGCTCAATAATGGCATTCTTTCCTCCTCTCTGTCCTGGCCCCTTGGGCTGAGCTCAGCGCGGCCACAGATGTTCTGGCCAGATAAAAGCGCTCTGTCTCCATGCATGTGTGTGTGGGGAAGGGGATTTGTTATTAAACAAAACTGTGTGCTTGGCCAGTGCCTGCTCTGGCGAGTCCCCTCCAGCGCAAGACACCTGGGGAACACACGGTAAACATCAGAGGGGGAAAAAAAAAGGGACAAAGTACACAGGCAGGTGAGGAAGGGGAAGAAGTACAGTATAAAGCTCAGAGCAAAGTGTTGCAAGACCTCAGAGAAGCAGGGACTGTCTGTGGCAGGGCCAGGCTTCAGAACATGTAGTAAGAGGGTGGAAACAGGATTTCCAGTAAGGCAATTTCTGCAATTTCTGCCCGCTGAGAGCTGGCACGGTTGTGTTGGCTCACTTGGCTGCCTCCCCCCTTTCTTGTACCGCCCGACACAGCGCTGTTGTGTGTCCATTTACAGCGGGCTCTGCTGTCTCACTGACACGCAAGCGGTGTCTGAACGTGCAGGACAGCACTTGTCCCAGGAGCCTGGGAAGGAGTTGCTACACAGTGGGTCTCCCTTGCCTGTCTTTCAGCCCAGATGCAGGCTTCTGGGAAAAAGAAGAAAGAACTTCGTTACCGCAGTGTGATTTCTGACATCTTCGACGGTTCCATTCTCAGCCTGGTGCAGTGCCTCACCTGCGACAGGGTGAGTCTCCTGGTGGCTGTTGGTCAGAGAGCTCACAGTCCTCTGGCTGGTAGATCTCTTCTTGGGAAGTGGTGCTTCTGTTTCCAAACACCCTGGGATGCAGTAGGGCCTGGTAAAATGAGAGATGGATGGGAAAAACCTACCATGCCAAGTTGTATTTCTCTGTAGGGGTCTGTTTGCTTATCCCTGTTACTGAGTTGGCCATTCACATTAGAAAACTGATTCCAGTGCTACAAAAACCATGACAAAAGTCATCCTGCTGACAGCCGTAAAGAGTAATTAGCCAGAGTGAGTTGTTCTTACCGCCAGCTCCGGTTTCCAGCCTAGACAAAATTCAGGCAGTGATAAAATATGATGAAGGTCAGTTCCCAGCTCCATTACATGCTCAGGAAACCCAGACCTCTTCCTCTTGGATATTTCCAGGTTTCTACGACGGTGGAGACATTCCAGGACTTGTCACTCCCCATCCCAGGGAAGGAGGACTTGGCCAAGCTGCACTCAGCCATCTACCAAAACGTGCCAGCGAAGACAGGGACGTGTGGGGACAACTACGCCTCGCAGGGCTGGATCGCTTTCATCATGGACTACATCCGGAGGTGTGTTCCCTGTGCAGAACCTCTTTTTTTCTGGGGTTTGCCCTGCCATGTGGGAAGGCAGCTGTCCCCGACCAGTGGTGTTCCCAGCAGAATGTCAATTGGAACCATTCCTTGGACAACAGCATGTGGTACCTCGCAGGTCTTTGAGCCTTTTCACATAAACCGCCTGCTACTCTTCCTCCAGGTCTGTCATAGACCTTGAGATCTCTTGTGCAGCTGATAATATCTCACTAACTTCTGCCTTTAGCTCAGTCTTGCCCTCAGCAAATTAATCCCTGGGGTAGTTTTCCCAAATCAGTTGCAGTTTGAGAAATCATGGTGGGCACATGAGCTGAGAGAAATGATGCTTTCCCTCTCCTCTGGGATGTGCAATGAGCTTAGGCCCTACAGCCAGAAGAAAACCCATCACCCCTTTGGGGTTTTGTATGCCAAAGTGTCCAGCTACTTTATGTCTAACTCTCTCTCTTAATCCCCTCTCTGCTGCAGATTTGTGGTGTCCTGTATCCCCAGCTGGTTTTGGGGTCCTGTTGTGACTCTGGAGGATTGTCTTGCTGCCTTTTTTGCAGCGGATGAGTTGAAGGGTGAGTTTTCTTCAGCGGGGTCTGACAGCACCAAACAAGGGAAACTGCCTGGAGGGGTATTTCACATACATTTTGGGGGCAGATTAAATCTTCTGGAAAGCCTCGGGATTTCACTTAGAGAGAAGTGTTTGGTTTGATCTCTTCTCACCCCAGCTTCCCCCAGAGGTTGCTTAACTTGGTTTCTCCGCACTGGATGGAAGCGGAGCCACAGCATTGTGTGCTCTGAGTAACTGCATAATGGCTTTCTCCTCTTTGTCTACAGGGGACAACATGTACAGCTGTGAACGGTGTAAAAAGTAAGTTTGTGTTATGTGTATCATGTTATATTTCTGGAATTTCATTCCCCCATGCTGCTCTGCCCCTTGCCCGGACATTTCTGCGGATTGACCTGTGAAATCTGCCTTGCCTTATACCAGACCTCTGGTCTTGGGGGTTCACTGATCACAGACAGGAAAAGCGCTGGCTTTGGGGGGAAAACAAAGGAAAAAGTATCCAACAGGGACGTGGCTTGGCAGTAATGGAGCTATTGTATTAGAAAGAGGAGACACTGCAAACTGCTCATGCCTCATTTGGGAATGATGCTGCAAAGAGCCTGGATTTGTTGCTGCTAGAATTCAGGATTTGTCTTGGATTTCAAAGCAAGCAAAACCCAGCCTTGCCTTTTGGCATCCATTTGCTTCAGAGGTTTCTCACAGTTGGCTTCTCTTCCTCCCTCAGACTGCGGAATGGAGTCAAGTACTGCAAAGTCCTCCGACTGCCAGAGGTGAGTAAAAGCACCATGTTTCCTACTTTTAATTTTAGCAGCCACTGAGGAGTTAAGGAGGCTACAGGTAGAACAGAAATAGCAATTTGTTTTGGTGGCAAAGTCCTGCATCTAGACCAGAAGAGACTTCCCCATCCTAAGCTAATGAGCCAGCAGGTTTCATGACTAACAGGCAAAGAACTCTTGCAAAGATCAGACACACAGATGAGCTGTTTTATCAGAGTACCCACAGCAAAACTGTACTTTGGTCTTTTAGATTCTTTGCATCCACTTGAAACGGTTCCGACACGAGGTGATGTATTCCTTCAAGATCAACAGTCATGTCTCCTTCCCCTTGGAAGGGCTGGATCTGCGACCTTTCCTGGCCAAGGAATGTGTCTCCCAGATCACCACCTACGACCTCCTGTCAGTCATCTGTCACCACGGCACCGCAGGCAGTAAGTCCTTCTGGGAGTACGGGCAGAGGAGAGTAGGGATGAGTATGAGCGAAGCAAAATTGGGTCCCAGGCCAACACCTCTCTGGGGTGAAATGCCCTGGTCCCAGCCTCCGCCCTTTGGAAAGGGAACCCAGCAGTTTCTGACAGATCCCCTGCAGCTATTTCAGCTTCACCACTGCGTTGGCTCAAAGCCTTTTCCAATGTTCAGCCTCACCACGAGGCCCTTTCCGAGGAAGACAAACCAAGGTGACAGTGCCAGGCTCCCCCACTCATGCACGGCTTGCCTGAAGAGGAATTATGCCCTTTTTTATTTATTTTTCTTGGCTGTCTCTCTGTTCTTTGCCAGCAGCTAATCCTGTTGGTGCTGCTGCTGTTACCCCAGGCCTGACTTCTGTCTGCACTCTGAGTTCCAGCTGTGTCGTGTTTTCTCCGTTACAGGTGGGCACTACATAGCCTACTGCCAGAACGTCATCAACGGCCAGTGGTACGAGTTTGATGACCAGTATGTCACTGAAGTCCACGAGACCGTGGTACAGAACGCCGAAGCCTATGTCTTGTTCTACAGGTGAGCTGTGCCCTGGATGCAGCTGTCCCTTGCTGGCGGCAGAACACCCAGAAATGCATTTCTCCAACTTAAGTTTTCAGGAATTGCTTAATTTTCTTTTCCTTTCCCCACTTAAGGAAAAGCAGCGAAGAAGCTGTGCGAGAGCGTCAGAAGGTGGTGTCTCTTGCCAGCATGAAGGAGCACAGTTTACTCCAGTTCTACATCTCTCGAGAGTGGCTCAATAAATTCAACACCTTTGCTGAGCCCGGTCCCATCACCAACCACACCTTCCTGTGCTCTCACGGAGGTAAGGCAGCGCTGCTGGACCTGGGAACACCCCTCACAGCTGGACATTTATTATCCTGGGCGATTGACAAATGTAGAGAAAAAGCTCCAGCTGCCATCCTGATACGGCGTGTGCTGTGTGTAGACCCGTGTCTTTGGCAGAAGGTCCATCCCTCAGGGAGAGGGGAGACAATTACTCCATTATCCTGCTGATCGGAGGCCCAGAGGGACGTGTTGTGCTGGGAAACAACAGTTTTTCAGTTCTTCATTTGTTTTTAAAAACAAACCTGTAGAAAGCAGATAAGACAGTCTTTATCTGTGTTACGCTATGGGCAAAGTTGGCCTTCGGTGTTTGTTTGGAGAAGGGAGGACGCGCTACTGAGGAGAGCTGATACCACGTCCTGTCATTCTGCTGCTTCGTCTGCCGTGCTGGGGAGCCCTCGTGTTTGTAAATCCCCAACTGGAAATAAAACACTTGATTAGAAATTGAGGCCACAAACTGAGAAACCTCCCCAGTTGATGAACTCTTGACTGTCTTCCATTAGCAGAGGAAGCAGATTCTGGAATCAGGGAGTTTTCAGTGAGGATGATCTACCTTGTTTTTATTTGTGTCTTTACCCAGCAATAATAGATTCCTTGGTTAACTCTCCCTCTTGCCTTTACTCCACAGGGATCCCTCCTAATAAATACCACTACATCGATGACCTGGTTGTGATTCTGCCCCAGAATGTGTGGGAATATCTCTACAACAGGTGAGTGTGGCCACTTCGTTCTTCCTCCCCATGAGTTCTGGGTTTTGTTTCACCTCTCAGGCAGCGACCAAGAAAAGGCCTTCCCAGGGCCCCTTAAAGGCGTGCAGTGCTTGGTGTGGACTGGTTAGCACTGGTATTTGGTAGAGCCTCCAAATATAAATCAAAATAAACTATATCAATTGTTCCCTAGCAATATGGTGACCCTCACTGTTTTAAGGCAGCGCCCTCCTTCCAGCTGCAGATGCAGCTCCTTCACCAGTGTCTGGTGTAGATAAAAACCCATCTCTGTAGGACTTGGGGCTGGGAAGTGTTGCCGTTCCCTTCTCCATTCAGTTGTTCTCTCTTCCCCTCCCTCTCTTCCTGGGCTCAGGTTCGGGGGTGGCCCTGCTGTGAACCATCTGTACGTGTGCTCCATTTGCCAAGTGGAGATTGAAGCTCTCGCCAAACGCAGGAGAATTGAGATCGACACCTTCATCAAGGTTCGTATGGGAAGCCCCTAGAAGCAACAAGCAAAGGGCAGAGGTGGGAAATGAAGACCTGTCACAGGCAGTTAGTGGAAAACTCCTGCCCCGGGTTTCCAGACCTATTTTCCAGATCTACAGCATGGCCAGGAGACTGATCTTGGGGTTCCCCAGAGCTTGCAGGATGGGGAGGGGCAGATGGGAGAGGATAATGCTGTGCCTGGCTGCAGACATGGAGTTTGAAACCATCTTTGGTTTCAGTCTCTTTCCTGCTCTAGTGAGCAGGAACAGGTTGTGAGGAAGGTGGTAGAACTAGGCTTCATCTGAAGAAGGGCAAAGGTACCTTACACGTAGAAGAAGGGGCTCCCCCAGATCTCAGGAGTGACTAAATCCTTCCAGCATGTCTCTGTTCTCTCCTCTCCCAGCTGAACAAGGCTTTCCAGGCAGAGGAGTCTCCAAGTGTCATCTACTGTATCAGCATGCAGTGGTTCCGGGAGTGGGAAGCCTTTGTCAAGGGGAAGGATAACGGTAAGAAGCCAGAGACCTCTGGAGTCCGTCAGGGGTGGGAGGTGGAATGGAAACAAGTCTCTTTGGGTTCCTCAGAGAGCTTCATGCCCGAGTGGTACGACCTGAGGCTTAATGGAGACACCAGCCACTGTGCCCACTGGTCCCCAGGGCAGGGCAGAAATAACATTGGGAAATAAACTGATGTGGTGGCAACGGGGAAAGCAGGATGGGTTCTGACATGTTTGTTCTCTTCTTCCAGAACCTCCCGGACCCATTGACAACAGCAAGATTGCACTCACGAAAGCAGGTGGCCACGTGCAAGTCAAGCAAGGTAAGGCTTGTGCTTGCTGCCCTGTAGCTCCTTCCCTGCCACACACGGGAGAGGGCTCAGGCAGGCGCTGCCATCGTGGGCTCTTGCTGCTCCGTTCCTCTCGGGGAAAGGAAGAAGTGACCCCACAGCAGTTGGTGGCGGAGCCCCCGGTGGCTTCCAGCAGCAGGTGGCACTGCAGGAGGGCTGGTGGGGACAGCTGTGCGGTGCAGAGCTGGCAGCGGGGTGGGGGCTTCGGTGGGTCTGGACCGTGCAGCTGGAGGACCCACTTGTGCCTGGCTTGTCCTGGGGGCGAGCAGGGCCAGGCGGTGGGAGAGGACACCCCCGGGTTGTGGCGCACCAGCCTGTCCCTCTGGTGGCCGCACAGAGCACCGCTCACCTCTCGCTTCTGCTGATGTCCCTTTCAGGCGCTGACTACGGGCAGATTTCCGAGGAGACGTGGATTTATTTAAGCACACTGTATGGAGGGGGCCCGGAGATTGCCATCAGACAGAACGTGGCCCAGGTCCAAGAACTGGAAAACCTCCACGGGGAGCAGAAGATCGAGGCGGAGACGCGGGCTGTGTGATCTGTGCGGGACGGGGCAGGGAAGGTACGGCACAGATACGGCCAGGTTGGATGGGGCTTTTGAGCAACCTGGCCTAGTGGGAGGTGTCCCTGCCCGTGGCAGGGGGGTGGAACTGGACGATCTTTAAGGTCCCTTCCAGCCCGAACCATTCTACGATTCTTTACGTCCGCGTTGGGGATGGGAGGCTGGGGAATCCTGAGGAGTCAAACCTCTTCCGCTGTCTGGTACGCTCCCACCACCGCTCCTGGGGAAGGCAGGTCTCCTCCGCCGCCCTTTGATGTGGCTCTGAACGCAGGGGTGGTGCTGGGCAAGGCTGGGAGAAAAGCAGCTTCCCTGGAACTCATCCCTGGGGAAGGCGGTGGTAGGAGGCAGCAGCCAAAAGTCACCGGGATGTTTCCAGCCGAGCCCTCTCCCTTCTGTTTGCCTGCCAGGACCCAGTGCTCCCAGCTTGTCCCCAGCGAACCAAGGCTCCGCTCCTTTGCAGGTTTTGCTTTTGGCACTTTTAAATTCAAATGTATAAAAGATAATGAACCATTATTTATGTTTCCAGCGGGCAGCGTTGCAACTAGAGAAACCTGGTCTTTGAAGCTGACTAAGCCCCAAGGCCTCACGGTGGTTCTGTGCTGATGATGCGCAGCTCTCCCAACTTCCTTCTTGTGCTCTTTATGTAATTCTTGCAAACGCAGTTGCAATCAACGAAGCAATGTTGAAAGAGGCAATTTCTTTCTTCCCCAGCCCCTAAAGCCACCCCTTCGTGGTCCTCCAGATTATTTGTTTTCTCCTCCTTGTATCTGATCTCATGTGTTCGGCACGTTTTCAGAGAAAGCTGGAAGGTGAGCCCTTTCCCGGGGCAGCTTTGGAGGTTGCAGCCTCCGGGCGTTTAGCTCAAAGAGGTGGGACACGAGCAGCTTCAGCTCGGAGCTGAGAACAGGCAGCCTTCCCTGGAGCAGGACAGCTCCAGTGCAGGATTTAGGAGTCCTGGTCCATAACCCCTTTCTCAGACTAGATGTAGACCTGTCAGGAGAAGCCAAGGGGACGGGAAGGACGAGGAGGAGCCTGTTAGTTTGCCCGGAGCCTGTTGAGGTGGGTGACCCTTGGGCGGTGCTGGGGAAGGGCCCTGGCTGGGCAGAGCCCAGGCTGTCCAAGCAGCTCTTGAGGAACAAGCTGGTTTCTGCAAACAAGCCCCCACCTCCGTGCTGAGGTCACTCCAGCGCCTCAACACATCGTTTGTGTAATCAGTGGCTCGTTTAATGAACAGAAATAACTCGCTCCCTAATCTAGTGCTGGTGACACAGCCACGGAGTGTCCCATCGCAGGCAGGGAGAGAGGCATGAAGACAAAACAAAAGGCTAAACAGCTCAGCTATTCTTAAAGTTCTTCATTCATCTCGTAAGCCAGAAAGGCAGAAGCAGAACCTTTGCAGTCAGTAGAAGCAGAGCACGGCAGAGGTGGCTTCTCACGGGCTGAGGAACCAAATGGTCTTTTCACAGTGCTGGAACCTGGATGATCCCACAGCTCTGGCCTTGGTGGTACCAGACACAGCCTGGGGCTGGCAGCTCCTGAGCTCCTCCTCTGAAGGAGGGAGGGAGTGGGGAAAGGCTGCTCTTTGACTTAGAAAGTGGGAAAGGCTGTCGGATGGGAGAATTTGGAAAGAAAACTGTGGCCTTCAGATTTTACTTTTGTTTTTTTAGACCAAATGTTTGCTGCGAACAGCAACTTCTTCCTTTAAAAATACTGTCTGTAGCTGGCTCAGCATGTTGGTTTTACTCTCCTGTTTATGGGATGTTGTACGTACCCAGCCCGGCCCGAGGGGAGGGCGCAGAACGAGCCACTCTTGGGATTTCTCGTCGTTTGAAGCCGTCTCCGTCAGCGCCGCAGCCGCCCCCGATCCCGCTGCAGAGCCCCCGGGGCCGCGTGTCCGTGTTTGTCTGTGCCGTCCGGAGGATGCTGTACAGATTGTAATAACACTCCTGTGCTTAAGTGTTAAATACTTCGTGCTGAAAAACGTGTTACAATAAATACCTGTGCATTCAAAGGAGCCGCTGGCTGGTGCCTGCCTGGGGCGGCCGGAGGGTCTCACGGCTTCCAGGGAGCTTGTGGTGTTACTGAAAAAAAAAAATTTAAAAATAAAAAAATTCCAAACTTCGGAAGTAACAGATCCTTCCGAAGAGCAGGGAGCTGTGGTGCCCCAGGTCACACTGTGGGCGTTCAGGGAAAGGGTGCTGGCTCCCTGCAGTCTCTGCTCACAAAGATTTCATCTTTCCTTTACCCCGTTTCAGCCCAGTTTCCCTCAAAAAGCCTGCGCCGTCTGGCAGCACGTGCTGCTCCTGCCCATCCTCGCTCTGGAAGTGACTCGCAAGGGAAGTATCTGAAGTTTCCTTGAGCTGCTCTGGGTTTCTAGACGAGTTTCCTGTCGCCTGTTGGTGGCCAAAACGTCCTCACCCAGATAATCCCCTTCCCTGGGAACAACTCCATGGGAACAGCTTTGCCCCTGGGGCTCTGGGAGCCTCTGTGCTCTCGCCAGCCCCTGACCACTGGCAATTAATGGAGCTGCTAAACGAGGCGGGGGCTGGAGGATGGACCTGTCCCTGCCAGAACAACAGACACCCCTGGACTGAAGCCTGAAACACCCGCAGGAACCCAGCCCCGGTTGGGTTAATAAGAACGTGGAGCTTGTTCTTTAGCAACTTGAAGTCAAGCGCCAGAACTTGCATCTCAAAAACAAACGCCGTCACCGCAGCAACGGCAGAACAACCCTGAACCCTGGGAGGCAGCATCCAACGCCCCAAACCCTGCGAGGCAGCATCCAACGCCCCAAACCCTGCGAGGCAGCATCCAACGCCCTCCCCCGGGGAGGGATTAGGCAGTGTCTAGACAAACTGCTCGGCGCGGCTCTGGCAAAGCCATAATTGCGCTTTTTCTTCCCCTCTGTCCGTTAAAGTGCTCGGAGCGTAAGTTCTGCCTCTGTGGTTCATCTGAAACCCGAGGGGGGTGTTGCTTTTCTCTCCCTCCCGCAGCCGGAGGCTCTGCTGTTTCTGACACGGGCTCAGACCCTTTGCCCACGTTCCACGGCTCACTCTTTTATCATTCACTTTTACGAATCACTTCGTTTTCCCCTCATTTGATCAGGTCCCTCGCCGATTGCAAAAGGAGAGATAAACCAAGCGCTCAAACCTTTGGATGGATGGAGGTTACCTTGATATTATCTGCTCCCTCCTCCCTGTCTTCTGGGAGCGCCGGGGGGGGGTTCAGTTTCCAGGCGCTACTCCTCCAACTCCAACTGCCTCCTCCCCAGGGACAGACCTTCGCTCGGGAGCTGACACCCGGCCAAGGAGCCGAGGAGCTCCCGCACAGGGAGTCACAGATTTGACAGAGTTGGAAGGGACCTTCTAGAGATCATCCAGTCCAACTGCCCTGCCAAAGCAGGGTTACCCAGAGCACATCACTCAGGAGCATCCAGGAGGGGCTTGAAGATCTCCAGAGAAAGGGACTCCACACCCTCCCTGGGCAGCCTCTGCCAGGGCTCTGGCACATTCACCCAAAAGAAGTTCTTCCTCAGATTTAAGTGGAACTTCCCAAGTTCCAGTTTGTGCTCGTTGCCCCTCGTCCTGTCACTGGGAACCACTGAGAAGAGTCCAGCTCCATCCTCCTTCAACCCACCCTTTAGACACTTGTCAGCATTAATAAGGTCTCCCCTCAGCCTTCTCT
>JAOQGH010000007.1:5919267-5942977 GCA_025769975.1 Gallinago jamesoni | reverse complement strand
TTGAAACAACTTTGTATCACTTTCAATTTGATACAAGTCGTAAGAACGCAGACTGTGCCTTAGTTTTTTGCAATGAGGTTGAAAAAGACGAAAAGCACACACGGTCAGGACATGAACATCAAAACTGGGGAGCAACGGTGGTCAGTATTTTTCCACCTACAGCATCACCAGCCTTGCCATAATAGCATTTGGAAATAGATATATATTACCACAGAAGTCACCCTGGCTTTTTGAATCAATCTCTTGTTCTGTCTTTGGATTATTTTTCTTGCTGGTCATCTGAGCACGAGATACTTGAATCTCCATCAGCAAACTTCTGTCTGTGCTTTGAAGACAGTCCATCACTGCTCTCTGGTTAGTGGCCTATTAGCATTAGAAACATATTTAAAAGTAAACCTCCAGATTTTATTAGAATATTAATGGTGTGGATATTACAATTATTTATCTATTCATAGGGCACATATATATTCAAAACATTTCCAATTAAGTCATAATTAAGTCAATGTTACAATATGGGGAAGAACGGCTTGTTCTTTTTTTATTTCTCTACTAAGCATCAAAATTATAGAATCAAAAGAGCTATCCATTGGCTGGCAAACTGTTGTTTTCCTCACTAATCCTGCCACATTGCCAAAGAGACAACTGACCTCTCTGTCCCATAGCAGCCCGATCGCTTCCTCTTCTTACTTCATATCTACAAGCTACCTTTTCTCTTAGATGGTGTAACATCATTCTAATTAACTTAATGAAATCAAGCTCAGGACAACTGCGTTTAATTCAACTTGATTTCTGAAGGCTCTATTTTTTTCTAGAGCTTGTGCACCCAATAATCTCATTCCTGCACCAAATCAGGTTTTCTTCTTAAGACACCTCTTCTTTCAAGTTTTTGTTTTCACCCCTTACACTGTCAAAACTACTAGTAATACATCTATTTTTAAATGTATTTATACATTAAAAATTAAACTCTAATGGAGACAATCCTGCTTTAAGTAAAGTATGTTCTATATTACCTGCTCTTGTCGTCTCTGCTCTAACTGATTCATCAACGTCACTGCATCTCTTACACCCAGTTCTGCCAGTTTGGTTTGAAACGCAGCAAGAAGAACATTTTGTTCCCTCACGAAAAGCTAGTGAAGAGCTTGCCGCTCTGAGACGCTTTCTGGAGATTCAGTACTTGCATAAATCTACAGTGGTAGAAAACCAATTTAAACAACGGGATTCAAAGATCACATCAAGAACGGCCGTTATCACTTTTTGTAAAGTGGACGTTTTCACTGGATAGTCAGCTTTTCTTAATAGCTACATAACATTTATTCATACAAATGGATGTATTTATTGTACACATTAGGATTTCTCCTGCATGCACAAATGCTAAACTTTTATCTGTGTTTTAGATAGAAACAATTTAGCTTCTTAGAAGTGAAAACAGAGCCCTGTGGAGTTGTTATTATCTACGTCATGCTACCCTTTTAATTGTTATGATGTTACATGTATGTTCCCGGACTCTCACAGAGCTATGTGGTAGGGGGCAGATATCGTGCAGGAAGAAGCTTTAATTTTATAATGAGATGAAGTCAATCTCCCCATTTTGCATGCTGAAGTACGTGCAGCAGTAGTAGAAGCTGCCACATATATCCAGAATACTCACTGAGGTAATTAGACAGGCAAGGCCTAATAAGTTTTAACAGATGAATGGTATGTTCTATTTTACACAATTTTTCCCCTCTTTTCTCTCACTACAGTATCTTTTAATGGCACACAAGTTCTACTATACCAATAAATAACAACATTTTAAAAAAAATCTACTTTAACTGCTACTGGAAACGTGCTTTCAAAATACAAAGATTTTTAAAAAGTCAATCTGCGCAGTCAAAATTTATCCATGCACAGAACAACAAATGCAAGCTGTCATTTGAGATATATTTATTACCAGAAAGCGTGATGGGCAGTTTTATCACATATTCCTGAAATATTTTGCTTTGCAGCAGTATATTTAGAGCATTTAAACCTGAATTGTGAATGCGCCTCATAAGATTATCATATGTTATTTTTTAATTTAGCTAGCATCTCATCTTATTTATACCTCAGCTTCTCTGTGGCGTTGCAGTTTTGCAATCAGGTCTTTCAAAGATTAAACAGTGCTTCAGAAAGCTTTCCTCTTCTCAAGCCGCCCCTGGCTCTTGATTAAGAGGTGGCATCTCTCTCTCACCACGTGGAAATTCAGTGAGAGACAGCACCCGTGTGCCTTCGTGGTGGACTGCTCTCAGTCAACCCTAAAAGAGAGACAAAAAGAAATCAATAGCACCAGTCCTAACAACAACAGCAACAACAACAATAATATAATCTTACTTCATGCATATTGGAACACTGGTACTTGTGAATTGATCGGCCTGAGGAAGCTATTGATGTGTCTTCATATCAAAGACAGAAGCATCACCCAGTTCTGTATCTGCCAAACAGCAGAACTTATTAAAGAGATGGATTTTGCTTCAGTTTCAAATGAAAATTCCCAAAGTTCATCTGTCAAATCAAATTTTAAAGTGATTGCTGATGAAAACTCACATTTAAAAACAAAGTCCTGGGACGCTTCCAGGTGAGCTTTGCAATTCACTTTTTCAAGGTAGTATTAACCTAGGGCTTTGCTGCAAAAGACTTGCTTTTTTTTTTTTTTAATTTAATTAAAAGCACGATACCCTTACTTTGTATAATAAACACATTTGTTTACTGTCCTAATATAGATATAAATTATACACCCATAATAATAGAATCTTCAAAATTGCGTAATACGTGATCATTACATTATCACCAATACACAATAACTATACAAAATTATAATTAACAATAGTGCTATTTCTTATAATAGGAGAAGAACAAATCATTAAGATTAATTATACCCAAATACTGGTTATTTTTCTCAGGGCAAGTAATGCAACCTTATTATTATGGTCATTGTATAAAGCAGAAATGTTCTGGATTCTTGAAGCATGATCCTTCCTAAATCCAATTCACAGTTTTGTTATTATTCACTGAGGTTCATTATAACTACATGCCACACATAAACCCTCAAATGATCCATCTCGGTCAGACCTCTATTTCAGGGGATTCAAGATGTCCTAGTAGACTATTACTCTAAATATTCAAACAGCTATGGAGGGGTAAACAGAACTTCTCATCTGACCTTAATATTTGTTTTGGGGACAAAGGTTACGATTAATACATTTTTGTGTTTAAAATGTTCTCAATGCAAAAGATCCAGTTTTCTGAAAACTGAAAAGATCCAATTTTCTTTCTAAAAAAATCCAAGACCTGTGCTCTGTTTCTTCTGGCATTTCTATCAATGCAAAATAAGCAGTATTTCTGTTGAAATCAAATGGGTTCTTTCTGTATAAAACAGAAGGAAGCCAGAAGATGAGGTTCATTATCACAGTGACAGGAAGCTACACGTGTTAAATCTCAGTGAATAAGACAGAAATGAACCTGCTTCTTTCTGTCTTGCTCTACATTTCTAGTAATGCACAATGTTTTTTTTCTTTGCACATCCACCATGTTTCAATCTGGATTAAAGATGTTGCCAACATTGGTATGATGACAAAGTATTTACACAAGCCCATGGGGCTCATGAGTTTGCTAAAAAAACCCTATAAAATCCAACATGATCCTAAAGGTGTCAGTGAAACATAACACTGAAAATAAGCTGTCTTAGGGAAGATGGTTGAACGAACGTTCAACGAACTGACTTCAGCTACTTATATACTATTAAATATTCAGAAGTATCAGAAG
Source organism: Gallinago jamesoni (assembly GCA_025769975.1). Taxonomy (NCBI): domain Eukaryota; kingdom Metazoa; phylum Chordata; class Aves; order Charadriiformes; family Scolopacidae; genus Gallinago; species Gallinago jamesoni. The sequence continues at coordinate 5,939,197 of JAOQGH010000007.1, read as the reverse complement.
AAGAAGGAATTAAGAATTTAAGACAAAACCTCAGTCAGAAATAAGGCAGAATAATAAAAAGAAAGTTAGGTACACCATCAAATAGCTTCCTTAGGGAATCTGAACAGCTGTCAGCGTCCCATTTCTATTCCTTGGGTACAAGTAATACCATTCATTACCTCTCCGGTCCGATGTTCACCGACAGGCTGAATTCTTTGTGGAATCTTAAGCTAAAGTTGTTCCAGCTTCTGTATCTCTTGCTGGAAAATGTCTTTCTCGTGCTCTTGGTCAACTGCTTGCTCCTGAAAGGAAAGAAACAGTGTGGATGCACCACTTAATGTCAAAACTATCTAAATTAAGTATATTACAACTTGTTATTTCTTTAAATGTGAGGCTGGTAACAGTAGGTCAGTGTTTTTAAGGTAGCAGAACCTCTTGCAGCTTCCATTAACAAAAACTACTTTCATCATTCGGGGCGACGCATTTCACGTTTTTTAATAAAAAATTAGGACAGCATTGATACAGCCAGTATGATTGCACAAGAAATGGCAGTTTTGTTTCTTCTGTTCAAAGTACACCACACAAATAACAATAAGCCAGCATTTTAGGGTTTTCTTTCCTCATGTTTATCTTCGATATATGTAGCATAAATAGAAATTAAGACAGAAATCAAGTTCTTCAGAGCAGACCATCAAAATATCGGGTGAAAAACACCCTAACAGGCAGTCACCTCTATTTGTAAACAAGTACAACAAATACCTACCTGCATAAGGGGACCTAATAAAATGTGTGGTACAGCTATTTGGCAGTTGCACTTTAAACAATGCAAGTCTGTTTGTAAATTTTACAGCTTAGACTTTTTTTTAAAAAGTTTAATTTAGCACAGAAAAATCAGTGAGATAAAGACATCCCCCAGATGGTTTTACTTTTTTGGCAGTAGGAAATCCAATCCCCAGTGCTGCAATCCATCAGGCTACCAAAAAGGACTGGGGGACTGGCCAACACTTTTGGCTGTGCCGCACATGCAGAGGAACAGGTTTTTATGGTATTTCGATTATTGCAACTGACAACTTAAAGACTGGCAAACAGAGTGCAAAGGTTTGTTTACTAATGACTTCTGCTGCCCAGTGTATCACCTCTGAAGATCTGCTCTCATGGGAGGTTCATAAAAGGCAACTCTTTGAATGAGAAGCATTCCCATTTTGGAAAAATCTCTTTCTGACTGAAGTCAAAATTACTGTAGGATATGGACAAACACTGTAGGATATGGACAAAGGACATTATTGGAAACAACAACTCACCACAACCACATCAGGACTCCCTGTCATTAGCTATGAGGCTGCTGATACTTTGTGGCAAAGCCTGGAAAGCACACAGAAGTCACACCAATTTGTCCCCTTAAGTCCATGTCTCTTCTTTGACCTTGATTGCTTTTAGGACAGGTGCCAGTACCTCAGTCAGGTTTTCGAGTACTACTATAAGATATTTTTAAAATTTATTAACTAGAAAAACATAAAGCTTTTATCATGAAGACAAAGTCTGTTGCTTCTGAACACGTGAACTCCTATGAGCAGCTTCTTCCTCTTGTAGTAGAAAATTATTTTCACAATATCATTTAAAAGATAGCATGCAGAAATAGAGGATTATGCTTTCAGGAAGAGACAAACAAATGGAGGGAAGTAAGCTTTGCACAGAAGTAACATGTACCAGAACAGACCTCATTTTATTTTTAGTATTAAAATATTTCATAGAAAACTTATCAAAGGGAGAAAAATAAACCAGCTTAATTTCGTGCACAGGAATGCAGCAGTCCGAAAGAAGGGTCAGCGTTCATGGCCCTTACAGAAAACAGGCATTCACCTTCCATTCCTAAACTCATCTGTTAGGTCTAAATATTGCAGCACTACCGTGGCCATACTGAGAGCAAGGAACAATGGCCCTGCCCTCGGACATTTATGGAGTAGGACACATGAACAGAGGGACTTCTTTTGCCACATGCAACCCTGAAATTCCTGAAAAAATTATGTTTACTAAAAATACCAAAAATTTGGAAGAAATCCTTTACTGTGAGGTTGGTGAGACACTGGAACAGGTTCCCCAGGGAAGTTGTGGATGACCCATTGTTATGGTTTGAGAAAGCCACAATCTATTGTCGTTTAAACAATTATCCTATCACCCAATAACACCTCCCCACCCGGAGGTCACCTCCTCCAGCTCTGTTTCATAACCAGGATGTCACCCAGTGCTCAGACTGCAGCATCACTTGGGTACCCAGCTGACCCCAGCCTTCAGTAGATGGCGGTACTCGGAGAAACTGTGGCACCACCGACAGAGACTGCAGTGCTAATAGTGGCACAGAAATGCATGTGCTCAAGACAGACAGGAGGAACAAGCAGCCATCTCTCACCTGCCCACCTGCTCAACTGCCACAAGCAGGGGAATGGAAGCTGGGGGGCCATCTGTCACTGTGCCTGAGCGCCATCCATTCAGTGTGCTGTCACCAGAAGCATGGCTGTCGCCCATACAAAAGCTAGAAACCCTGCCCACCCAGCGCCACATCCCCAGTGCTCTGTCACCGCTGCTCCATTTGTGCTTCTGCACCAAGCGGAGCCCTCATCCTTCCTCGCAGCACACGCTGGCATGTAACCACCACAGCACCTGGTGTTTGCAGTCAGACCCCCAGACCACTCAGAAAGCTGTGTCCAGCCAGGACAGGATAAAAACCGCGGCCTCTGAAAACTCCAGACCCTGGAAGGACTCAGCTAAGAGCAGCTGGCCCTGGCCAGGACAATGACACACGTGGGGCTTCGTTCCCCATCTCGACCTGCCCGACAGTCAATGCCGCGCCCTCTCCGCCGCTGGTGCCGCGGTCTCTAGGACCCGGCGACGGCGCGGGTCGGAGCTCCGCGGCCTGCGGCCTGCTCCGCCGCCAGAGACCCGCGGGCTGCTGAGGCGCCGCGCTGCAGCGGCGGGTCGAGGGGCAGGGCAGCTGCGGCGGTAGGGCGTCCCGATGCCCTTCTCAGGTCCGCTGGGCAGCTTCACCGCCAGCTGCTGTTGGTGCCTGACGCCTCTGAGAGCCCTCTGGTAACTACCTGGTTTGGGAGCGGCCGAGAGACGCCGGCGCTCGGCCGGCGGTGTGGGGCAGGGAGCCGGCGCCGCTGCCGGTCGTCGGTGCCGGGTGACCCCGGCGCTGGGTTGCCCGGGGCGGCGTGGCTGGCGGGAGTCAAGCCGGCAGCCCGAGAGGGGCAGGCGAAGGGCTCATTCTCTTCATCCTTCTGCAGCGGCCTGTCGGACCAGGTGGTGACCCTGAAACCGGAGGAGACGGGAACGCCTTCAGAGATTTGTCTTAAATAAACCAACAAACAGAAAGTCTCTTGAAGAACTTCTCCGAATGAGGTCTGGGTGAACCTCCAGCCCTTGATAAGGCTACGTTTTCTTTTGTTAACATCTGTGTTATATATATATGTTCGATTGTATTTATGTCTTTGTGTATATGTACAGATAGGCATGTGCATGTATTCTCGGAGACATAAGAAAGTCATGCCTATGGGTAAAGAAATTTGTGTTCTTTAACTTTGCCTTAAAAATTATTCAAAACTGTACAAAGAACTGTACAGATGAATTGTTCCATTTGGGAAATTTAGAATATTTGTAAAAGCAAGTAATTCTATTGATAAACTGGTATCTTTAGTTTTCTCTTGATCCACTGCTTTGCTGAGGTATTTAAAATATTTTAATTACTGAAAATAATTGGTTTTATGGAAATGGCTGGCTTGGCCAGTTACCCACAAAAATAGCTAGATCAGTCAATCTTGTATAATTTCCAGCGCATTTTGGAAGATAATGCTTCTTTTTTTTCCCCAGAAGAAGTAACAGTTTAACATTCATGGTTTTTTATTCTCCATAAGAATTGTACAGTGGTTAGAGTTGGAGGAAGTTAGACATTTTGTGCATTAGCCTAATAAATATTCATTGAAGTTTTATCCCTATATTGGAGTTGACCTTGGTTGTTGTTAGCTTTTCTCTAACAGCTAGCATTCTGGTTTGGGATTTATTTGCTTTACTGGATTTTATTTGAATTTTCACCCCTCTCTGCATTAGCTGGGTCATTGTAAGAACTTTCATTTTTAGTATTCCCCATTGCACACTGAGATTCTGCCTGTCTGCTTGGTCTCAAATATGGTGCCAACCACACTTCCGAGAGTGCTATTGTGGTGATTCTAGCTTCTTTTAAATTTTTATTTTAGTGTCTCATGTGCACAAACTGCGATGACTGGCTTTTCGTCAGTATTCAGTACAATGCTGTCTAGATACGTCTTGGACTCCCATCGCTTTTCATCTGGCAGGCAGATCACAGTGCAAGCCCATTATTTTAGTCAAATAGTGTGAATGGAAGTCATTCTGGCATGGCATCTTGACTTGAGAGCAGCAGTGCACAGCACATCTGACCTACATGCTTGGCTGTCTTAGAACTGACTAGTTTCTGCACCTTGCAGGTGTGCTGAATAGGTTTACTTTCCACAGAAAGCTTTCTTCGGATGGCTGAAATTATACCTTTAAAATCCATTAAATGATCAGTGCACAAAAGGGTAGGAGGAAGCAGATGATGGTCTGCTCCTGGGTGCATTGGCCTTGCTAGTATTGTAGGTTTTTCTGGAAATCTCTCTTGCTAAGCATAAAGTATTTTCCTACTTCCTCTGCGCTGATCATTGTAATTTTTAAGGTTTTCATCAAATATATATATATATGTATATATAAAAATATATGTATAAATATATATATGTAGTTTAAGAGCTTACATAAAGTGCTTTGTCTCTCATTCTATATGGTTGTTTTGCAAGCAGGCTGGACTTTGGCCTTGTTAAAGCCTTCAGGGTTGGCAAATATGCAACACTGAATGTAGAATCTCAAACTTGCCCAGGCCGTGGCCAACCCGTGGCACTTCAGGTCTGCACAGGTCCATTGAATGCGCAGTGTGAAGGGGAAAGCTTGGAGGTAGTCATGGTGAGTAAAGTTTGCCTGTGCACTAGAAATGTTTTTGTCTGGGTGAAAGAGATTCCTGGTGGACGTTAGAATGGTCTGAATTCTACCTAAGTCCTTACCTGGCTAAACACATTTGAAGGTCTAAAACCAAAGAGAGGATAGAGAATGCTCACTCTGTGGACTTATGTAGAATTTGAGCCATCTTACTCTAGTCCTGTATGCGCCCAGGATTTTCATTACTTCATTACTTCTTTTGTAAACATTTTAAAAAAAGCAACAACCGACCTTCAATTTTTGTGGCTTAGTCTGCTTTTGAGAACTTTACTTCTAGCCTTGTCTTTTTTTGTAGCTATCCAGTTGTGAAAAAGATGAGTGGGTTTGATTTTATCTAGTAAAAATAAATCAAACATATCTTCTCCTTTTGTATCATTGTATGTTATCTAAGTGCTTTGTACTGCATGCTTCAGAAGAACATGATAGATCATCAGTGAAGAGTTACAAAATGGTTTTGCTACAAAGAGAAACTGCATCCTTTTAAAGTGTCACTAAAAGTGAGTTTGTGGTTTTCCGGGAAAGTTGATGAGATAAAATGGACTGATAAGTTATTTTGAAATCTTGATTGTAGTGTTACTTTGCAGGCTGAAATAGACCAGGTGTATTCCCATCTAACAGTCTGCAATAATTTTCAAAGTATATTCCTTGTCTACAAGGTGCTGAGTATCTCATCTGTCCTGAAGTTTGTTAGAAAGTAAACTTGTTTTATAATGCCTTAACAGAAGTAATGATGAAGAGTCTGTTTAGAGAGAAAAATAGTGATTTGAAATCACTGTCAGTTCAGGTATCACAAGTGGTGAACTGAGCTCTACATCGGTCTTCATAATACATACAAAATGGACTTGAACAACCCATGCTATTATAAAGGTGGAAGCAGATTAAGGGACATCTAATTCTGGAAATTCAACAAAGAAAGTAGAGGTTCAGTTTGATGAACCTTCAGGTTTATTACCGCCCTGTATCTTTTCCAGTGAATAACTTATTTTTGTTAATATTCCCATAATTCTATTTCTCAGGCTGTCTCCTTTGTAATTCATAGGCTGTTGGCTTTTTTGTTTGTCCCTTTCGTTAACTATTCTCTCTCTCAGTACATATGCTTATAAAATCAATTTTTATATGTAATGTTGGTTTTTTTTATTTTTGGTGAATATGGAACTTGATAGTGCTGGATGCCAGGTGCACTTGGGTCACAACAACCCCATGGAGTGCTACAGGCTTGGGGCAGAGTGGCTGGAGAGCTGCCTGGCAGAAAAGAACCTGGGGGTGTTGGTCGACTGTACATGAGCCAGCAGGTGGCCAAGGTGGTCAACAGTATCTTGGCCTATATCAGGAGCAGTGTGGTGAGCAGGACTTGAGAGGTGATCGTCCCCCTGTACTCTGCACTGGTGAGGCCTCACCTTGAGTCTGTGTCCAGTTTTGGGCCCCTTACCACAAAAAAGACATTGAGGAGCTGGAGCGCATCCAGAGAAGGGCAATGAAGTTGATGAGGGGTCTGGAGAAAGACTGAGGGAGCTGGGGTTGTTCAGTCTGTAAAAAGGAGGCTGAGGGGAGACCTTATCGCTCTCTACAACTCCCTGAAAGGAGGTTGAAGAGAGGTGGGGGATGGTCTCTTCTTCCAAGTCACAGGCAATAGGACTAGAAAACGGACTCAGGTTGCACCAGGGGAGGTTCAGATTGGATATTAGGAAAAATTTTTACACTGAAAGGTTTATTAAGCATTGGAATGGGCTGCCCAGGGCAGTGGTTGAGGCACCATTCCTGGAGGTATTTAAAAGATGGGTAGACATAGTGCTTAGTGACATGATTTAGTGATGGTGGGGTTTTTGGTGGGTGGTTTTTTGGTTTTGTTTTTTTTTTATCAGATTGGACTAGATGATCTTAAAGGTCCCTTCCAATCTAGACAATCCTATGATTCTATGATTCTATATAGAATCAGCAGTAATTACAAATAAAGCTATGGCAGTTCTTCTATTTGTGACTCTGCCATTCTCTTATTGCAGAGACATGCTGCATCCTGCAACAGAATACTAGAAACACCTGTCATTGCTAAAAGCTGCCAATAGGAATCCCAAATTTTAGCTAGACAGCATTGAAACCAATGCATTTGCAGCATGCCTCTTTAGACACTGTTTTCTAAATTTGCAACTACCTTTCTCATTTCCATCTTTCTGTGCTTGTTGTTTGAGAAAATGGGACAAGAATTGCAGCATGTTGTACGGGAGGCAGCCCTTTGTGTAAAAAAAATTGTGGTTTTTATCGTGTTCAAGATTTTTTGCAGCATTGAAATTATTGCATACTACAGAAATGCTTCCTACCACCCACCCCCAACATTTAAAAAAACCCAAAACCTAAACTTCAATTTTTATGGCTCTTTTTCATGCAGTGGCTCTGTGCCTGCATTCTACCCTGGCTGGAGTTTAAGTCTCAACAGCAATTGAAGTGAGATGGTGCTGGCCTAGCAAGCCAAAGACTGTGCCCAAGTGCTGTCTGACTTTTCAGCTTTGTTAAAGAAATAACACTGAATTGAGCTGTCATTCCTTCCTGGGTAAGGTTTCACCCTGTTGGCCAGTTATGATCGAACATGACAGAGAGTGTCAGTCTGGAGACAACTTCTGAGCTGTAAGGTGAGCAGGTTGAAAAAACATTTTATGTGCCTGTGGGAAAGTAAGAGAGGATCAGGAGGAAGGTTGTAAACATGCTCTACTGACCTGCACCCAGGGTGCTGAGAAACACATGTGTCACACTAATCAGTTGTCAGTCTTGTGCGCTTGACCCGTGGAACACCTGTGTTTGGATACCATAGGCCTGTGAGGGACTCGGAGCCACCCTGTCCACCATGCTGGAGATTCCTCCGGGCTGCAGGAAAGGTCAAAGCACAGTGGTAAACTATACCTGTGTGAATCCCCGATATACAGGCAAAATCCAACAGGTTCAGGCTGTCTTTCGCTAACAAGGACTCTCCCAAAAACATTCTCTAGCAAGGATGAGTTCTGCAGTGCCTTTGTGCCTCTGCCTGGCTGCTGCTTCAAAGATGCCCTGTTTTGTGAGGTATCGAGAATAAATTTACTCTTTGTACTTCATCCGTGGCTTTGTGGTTGGTGTTGGGTCCTGACGGTGCCAGCTCTCACGGTGCCTTTACTGGTGCAGCAGTAGCAGTACTGAGGCTGACTTGTGGAACGTGGAAGGGACTGCAGGTGAACGGGGAGCTGGCAGAGGGTTTGGCTCCCATTAAGTAGCACCAGCTGCGAGATAACGGCTCCGCGGGAGCAGCGTGGCGGCCCCTGCCCCTCTTCACGAGGGCCGGGGCCCGGCCGTCCGGGACTACAGCTCCCGGCGGGCCCTGCCGCCGACCGCCGCGGCGCCTTAGTGACTCGCCGGCCGGGGCGGGCGCGCGGCGGGGATGTGCGCGCGGAGCGGCGGGAACGGCGCTGGAGCGGTGAGGCCTGCGGCCGGTCGGCCGTCCGCCCGCATGGAGCCAAGCGGCGCCGAGGCGGCCTCCACCCGCTTCCTCGGCCTCACTCAGCGGTACCGGGGTGGCGGGGGCCGAGCTCGGGCGGGGCGCGGCGCAGGCCTGCGCTGTCGGTGGCGCAGAGGCGGTGCTGTGGTTCCACTGGTTGCGGGGTTAGAGCGGCGGCACCGGAGGCTTCCGCGCGGAGGGGCGGCCGGCCCTCGGGTAGCGCAGCAGCGGGAGTCGCGGCGCCGCGGCCGCCTCCCTCGGGGACCGCCGGGGCTGGCGCGGGCGGGGCCCCAGGCGGGCGTCCGCGGAGCCGGTTCCGCAGCGCGCTCGGTGTCTGCAGAGCCGCCGGGATAGCGGCGGCGATCGCCTGTCTGCCGAGCGCGCGGGTGGCAGTGCCCGCCTCTGCGGCGGAGAGAGGTGCACCGGCAGCAGCGAGCGGAGGTCCAGGCGGCCAGGAGAGTGGCGAGCCCCGGGGGCATGCGAGCTGTGTCGATGTGGTCACGCCGGTGCCGTCGGCAAACTCGCCCCCTTCTGTCACAGCCCCTCGCCCCCCAAGCAGAGTGCTTTTCCAAAAGGCAAAACTTGTGGTCCTAAAAATACATGCCTAACTTTAGATTAGCAAATATGTTTAAGCTTGCTTTATTGTTCGACTTCCAGGTCTGTTGAAGTTTGTAGGAGCTTCTGTTGAAATGGGAGGAAGCTGGTCCTCCCTCCTCTCCCCTGTCACTGTACATTCGCACAGCAGCACCTGTGTTCCCAAACAAATGGGAGAGGGAAGTAGAGTATACCCTGGGTGCTGTAGAAATGCGTACAAGATGGGTTTTTTTCATGTGAATAAAAGTCTATCTGTATTAAAACACTTTGCAATGTAAGTACATTTTAAATTATTAAGCCAAACTGGTCTCAGCCACTGGTAAAATAACTTAAGTATTTCAGTGCTGGCAATTCATCTTAGTAGGATGAAAACTATTCCAAATTATTGGAATGTAGTTTGTAGATAGGATAGGAGCATAAACCTTTCAGAGGCTCAGACTGTTCTTTATGTTTTTTTCTGATCTTGTTTGTGTTTTCCATCTGTATTGTGTGGTCTAAGAAAACAGATTATTTCTCTCATTAAACTCGCTTGGTTTTGGTGTTCTCTGCATCAATGGATGAATATACCCTGTCTCACTGCATCAGTGAATCCCTGTACCCTTAGTAGGGGTAGATCTTAGGTATTTGGGCTGGAATGGAGTCCTGTGGGTTCATCTTACAAGGCAAGACAGTCCCATCTGTCTTCTTCACTTGTGTCACTGTAGGTATGTGTTACCGTGGGGTTGCACTGGTATTGTGGTAACTCTTCTTCTCAAGACCTGGTGAACAATAGTGTGAAGCCTCTGCCGGTTTCCTTGCAGAATGTGACAGTGCTGTCTCCTTGTTATTTTTATGTATAGAGCTGTTGGTTACTGTCTGCATGCTTATCGTTGTGTCTGTTGTGCAATGGCAGAACTCTGCAACAGCTCTGCTTCCTGTCATTCTGTGGCCAGCAAAGCTGCTTAAATGTGAAGTGCTGGAGTGTATCCTAAAGGCAGCTGTTTTATGGCTTGTCGTTATAGAAATGCTAAAAACAAAGTAATCTAATAACCATACTGGGATTGTTTAGATAAACATTTTTTTTTGAGAATCTGGAATAGATGTTATGTATTCATGTAATAGAGAATACAGTTTTGTAGATGTCATACCAGTTGTGAAGAGTGTTGTATTTGCAAGTGCAGGTAAACCAGATTTGTGGATCAGATAGTCTCCTTCAACATCCTCCCCCTCATGGACATCAGGGAGTATTTATGGTGAACCTTTCTTTGGGCCAATTGGCCTCCAGAACTTTGCTAGAAGCAATGTTGATTACATCTTGACGGAGTGTGGAACACAATCATCTTTTCCATGTTGAGGAAAAAAAAAAAAAATTTGTATGGTAGAGACCAAACTTGCTCTGCACCTCACATTTTGTTGTGACTCTCTGGTTGGGAAATGTTACTGCAGTAGTTGTTGGGATATATCTTAATCCTAATCAAGATCAGGCCAATGTCTGCTCTTAATTCTGCCACCATGTTTTTGATGTTACTTTCTGGAGACTCTTTACTGCGCTGCCAGGCATATACCTTAGTGTACGCTTTGATTTTTTTGTGTTTCTAAATTAATGGCTTTCATGTCATGTCCCCCTTTAACTCGATACCACATATTTTGTTATATTAGTGCACTGATGTATTGTATACCTATATTGTCTGTCCGAACTTCTGTAAGGCTTTTGATACAGTCACCCACAACATCCTTCTCTCTAAATTGGAGGGATATAGATTTGATGGGTGGACTGTTCAGTGGATGGGGAATTGGTTGGATGGTCGCATCCAGAGGGTAGTGGTCAATGGCTCAATGTCCAGATGGAGATTGGTGACAAGTGGTGTTCCTCGGGGGTCCATATTGGGAACAATGATGTTTAATATCTTCATCAATGACATAGTGGGATTGAGTGCATCCTGAGGAAGTTTGGAGATGACACCAAGCTGAGTGGTGTAGTTGACATGCCTGAAGGACAGGATATCATCCAGAGGGACCTGGCAAGCTTGAGAAGTAAGCCCATGTGAGTCTCATGAGATTCAGCAAGGCCAAGTGCAGTGTCCTGCACCTGTGTCAGGGCAACCCCTGGTATCAGCACAGGCTGGGGATGGAGGGATGGAGATCAGACCTGCTGATAAGGACTTGTGGTTACCAGCATGGCCAGCAGTTAGAGGGAGTGATTCTGCCCCTCTTCTCTGCCCTGATAAGACCCCATCCTGGACTACTGCATCCGGCCCTGGAGCCCTCAGCGCAGGAGAGACATGGACCTGTTGGAGTGGGGCCAAATGAGGCCACGGAGATGCTGCAAAGGCTGGAGCCCCTCTGCTGTGAGGACAGGCTGAGAGCGTTGGGGAGGTTCAGCCCAGAGAAGAGAATGATCCGGGGAGACCTCAGAGCCCCTTCCAGTACTTAAAGGGGGCTTATAAGAAAGACAGGGACAACTTTTTTAGCAGGGCCTGTTGTGATAGGACAAGGGGTAATGGTTTTAAGCTAGAAGAGGGTAGATTTAGACTAGATAGAAGGGAGAAATCTTTTACACGGAGGGTGGTGAGACACTGGCCTAGATTGCCCAGAGAAACTGTGGCTGCCCCATCCCTGGAGCTGTTCAAGGCCAGGTTGGATGGGGCTCTCAGCAACCTGATCTAGTTGAAGATGTCCCTACTCACTGCAGGGTGTTGGACTAGATGGTCTTTAAAGCTCCCTTCCAACCCAAACCATTCTATGATTCATTTTAATTATATGATTTGATTTTGAATACTCTTTTCACATTTTATTTTTAAAGCTTTTTTGTTAGCTACTGACTTTGTTATCTCTGCAGCATTAATATACTCAGATGTCAGCATACTTTTGCTGATAGAGTTTGACTTTCACTCAGCTGAAATATCACTGAAGTAAGGAATAGGACTTAGTTTGTGTGTAGGCAGATAGTTCTAAAAGGCCTTCGTAACTCCCTGGGTTTATCATGCAGGTAATTCATGAGATGGCATTTTCCACTGGTTTCATGCATTTTGAGGTTAGTTTTGCCACAAGGCAGAAAGTAGTTCAGTTTTATAAACATCAGCTTGCTTTTTCTCCTGCGTTGTGGAGATAGTGCATGACTGATGAAAGTATCTAAAAATTATCCAGGTGGAGATGGCTCCATTTAAAGCCTGGTAGGCCAGATGCTCTTTGTGGTGACTTGTGGTGACTTTCTGATTTGTCTTGTGTTTGGGGTTGTCCAGATGCCAGACACACAAAACGGTGACCTGGGTTTCCCGAGACTTGAAAAGATTTATTCTGCTAGTGGCTGTTGTTGAACTTTTTTCTTTCTAATGCACTCCTTGAATTGTCATCTTACATATGTTTCTTCATTTGATCAAAGACTGAATTTCGGAGTTCAGTGACAGCAAAATCTCTCTTGACTGCTGTTTCCATAACATTCTGCCATCAGTACTGACAGTGACAAGTGTTCACTGATCAGAATTGCTTTTACAGTGGTTTCTAAGGCAACTCATACACCTAGCCACAAAGAAGAATTCTGTAGAACGAAAGTAGCACACAAAGAAAATGCTAGCATTACCATGATTACCTGATTTTTCTGTAAAAGTAAAATTTCACATATATGTCAAAATGCAGGAATTCTAAAAATTACATTAGACACATTATTAATTTTTAGGTTTTATCTGAACTTTCCAAATTCTCTCCGAAATGTGCGAAGAGGCAAAGCATCACTTTCAACCCATACAAAAATAAACTTGGTAACTCTTGATTCTATCTGGAAGGGAAAATAAAATCTGATGTCTTTATTTTTGTCTGCATAGATGCTAACCTTGAAATAGTCTTATGTTACTCAGTCTTAATAACTGCAGAGAAAAATTTGTAAGCCAGATTTATATGTGTTTCCTTCTGAAAGAAAAGGTGAGAACTCACAAGTAATAGCTTCAGAATTTTTCTTTCTTGCAAGCCATGCTGTAGTAAAGTTTGGAGTTTATTTTTATGCTTCCCTTCAGATGATGGAAGGATGGCCAAAGATGATGCATTTACAGTAAAATGTAGAACATACATGATTTCCTTGTTAATGACACACATAGGACCAGGGTGAAAAGAGACTTTACAAATACACTTTGAATGAGCATGTCAATTACTGCTACAAAACCACATTAAGTAACAGAACTTATTGTAGATGTGCAGCTCGCAGGTACGTTCAGTCGTTTCACTCCTGGGCCATCGCAGGCTCAGAGGAGCAGTCAGTGTTGTAACACTGTGGTATTGCAAGGCAAGGTTCACCCAAGGTCCGGCGGTGGCTGTGGTAGGTATGTCCTACGTCCAATATGAAAGCATTGGACATGAGGTCCTGGTGGTGTTTCATCGCTTAAGATTTGAACCTATTTCTGTATGCTCAGACTTCCTGACTTAAGAACAGTTTATTCTGTTGGCTTCCATATATATTAATATTGTTTCATCTTTGTCCAGTTGATAAGGCTCTGAAAATTCTCACTTTCACAAATGTGAAAAGATAGAGAGAGATGTACTGCCGCAAACTTTGAAAATTCCGTTTTTGGGGTGTGCTTTATTTTTGGGTAGCAATCCCATGTAGCCTTACTCACTGGAACTGACTCTTGCTGTGGCTCATTTGTTATTTATGTATCTCTAAATTTTTTAATACTATTTCTTTTCTCATGGGGAAAAAGGAGGAGTTGTTACTTTCAATTAGAGTATAAGCTGTTTGAATTTCAGGCTTTGACATTTATTTTTTTCATAACAAGTATGGTAAGGCTCTGAAATACTTAGTTTACAAACAACACATTTCCTTATGCTTTTGAATTAAAGTAATTTAGTTTCATTTTGTGTGTAGGCTAAAAAAAGACTAGGAAAAAAACAATTGCAACATAGTAAGTGTGAGCTTATTGAGAATAGTGCAGTTGTCCTATTCAAGACATTAAGTTTACTGTATGTTTTTCTTCCCTTAGATTAAATGCAGATTTCAAACGTGGTTATAAGCCACCACCTGCTTTGGAACTCTGAACACATCACGAGTAAATATTTAATTTAAGAATAGCTTTTGCTTCCAGTCAGGACACAGAATCACAGAATGATATGGGATTGGAAAGGACCTCTGGAGATGTTTCTTTTCTTTTGGGGTAATATGAAAGCCAGAGTTCAAGGGCTGCTAGCGATTGTGCACAATCTTAGGAGTGTTCCCTCCAGCAATGAGTTCATGCACTGCAAAACTTGTTCAGCAGAAATGATACTTGTTAATGACTGGGGTGTGGCATTGCAGGAAATCTGAGGCTGGTTGACTTGTGTACACTGATGAAGCATTTCTATTCCAGCTCTGTCTCTGAAGATTTGGGTTGCAGACGCGGAGAGTTTAGCAGAAAGCATTACGGATCAGTGGAGCTTGTAAGTTTACATAGCCTGTTCTTTGATTTTTAGCAGCTTATAATGCATAGCTCAAGTCCTTTTTGTTTCCAATTAAAAATTGCCTCTCATTTGGAAAATGTGCTTTCTAAACTGGACTTTAAAGTTATAGGGTAATAAACAGAGTCTTCAGAATAAATGTATTAGACCTGTGCTAGGAAATCTTTTTACTACCTTATTTCTGAATATTTCATCATAATGGGTCAGGAAGCAGAAATTGAGCCTTTTTTCATTTTTTAAGCAAAATATTTTTTGTTTATTTTTTAATAGCAAAATATTAGAGTAGTATTTGATGAAGTGCTTGCAATTATGTGAATTAAAAACTGTGTGCGTGTTCGTGTCTGCATATATATATGTATGTGAATTTGAGTACATGCCTCAGAGTAGTAGGAGAGGGTTTAAAATTAAAAGAACTAGTCAAAATAAGGGTATTGAACACCACTATCTGAAATCTGACAGTTATTCTGCATTTTCTTTGAATTTAAATGTTGGCACTTTATTTTTCTCATATCTAAATGTCTTCTCTGCTCTGAAAATAGCAGTCTGTCAGCAGTTAAAATAATGTCACTGTATACAAGGCCATAATGAAATTACATAAATTTACTATAGGAAAACAGACGTGAGGAGGGATAAAGAAACTAACTCCTGCTCTCTTACTGTGGGAAGAAGTTACTAAGTTTCTATGAGCAATAGTTGTAGTTTAAAGTTCTTGGACACTATATTTTTTTATATGTATGTAAATTGGGTGTAAATTGGTGGCTTAGTTGATGGAACTTGCATTGCAAGAACACTAGGTATCTTTCTTTTCTTTCCAAACATTGCATATATTAGATGTGGTGTTTTAATCAAAAAAGCAAGTGAACTGCTTTCTGTTAGGAGACTCACTCATTACTAGTACTTAGATTCTTTTGCTGGAAATGAAAAATTTATCAGTGATTCTAAGGTCACAGTAAGTCTAAATGTCTAATATTGAACCTTTCTTGCTTAATATTTCCCTCAGCAGTATCTCAATTGCTCAATTATTTCCACCTTTTATTTATTACAACACAATTATTTTGTCTCTGCCCTAAACACTTTTTCCTATATCTTTCCCACTGGTGTAATATGACTAGTTGTCCATATAATTTCTCTTAGTTTATACAAGGCACCAGGATGTGTTGGAGTTTTTGCCATGTTAGTTTATTCCTGACATAGCCTCAGAACACTTTAAAGCAAGGAGCAAAGAGAACTTCAAAATGTTGTCATAACTGTTCCACCAAGTAAAGGGATAAAGTATTATCCTAGAATAACATGGATTGCTAGAGGGAGGCAAGGAATGATATGCCATTGCATTGTTCAGATCCCATTTCTTAAGTTTGGTATGATATGTGACAATCTCATTTTTACAGTACTGAGAGGAGTAACGTGCAATATGATTGGCAGGATTCTCTTCCTCTTCTCTTGTAAGGATCCTAAGCAGTGTTGCAGAACTTACATGAACTGTCATATTATCCTATGTTTTACTGACTGCTCAAGAGCTTTTTTGACAACAGAGTTTCAGTGTTGGTAGTACCTGGATTCCCTTATAAAAACACCAGGCAGTCTTTCCAGAGTGTTTATGAAACTTTTGAAGTCTTCAGCTGGAAAGAAGCTGTATTTTCTGATGTTAATGCTGGAAGCAGACCAGGACATCTCCTGTACCTTACGTTATCATCACAGAGTACTATATTTGGAGATTCTTGCTGCACTCTGTCTCCTGAAAACATCAGTAAATAAAATGCAGTGAAAGAGTGCTAGTCTCAGTAATACTGCAAACACGTAGAGTTTAGGCTTACCAAGGCTGAGAGGACAAGAATCATCATGTCTATAAGATGTTTTGAAAAGGGCAAGCTTCAAGATTGGTTTCTGGAAAGTGGGCAAGTTCTGAAGGCATTCTGTGTGTTAGTGCAGCCAAATCCTGAGACAGGAGAATTTCTGATTAGTACCAGGTCTAGCAAAAGCGCAACTGGCTCTCCTGCTCATGCCTCCCTAGAGTTAAATCGGGTCTATCCAAACCTCTAGTCAAATTAGTAGTAGCTGTGCCGATCCCTTCTTTGTGAGTAGCTATATGATACTTGGGAGATGGAGAAACCATAGCCAGCTTTGATTGCTGATCATATGTTTTTGGAACGTTTTGAGATGTTTTTGGAACTACAACCTCTATCTTAAACTCTCTTGTAGCTTATATCTAGTGATGCTGATGGAGCCATTCAAAGAGCTGGACGCTTCCGTGTGGAAAACGGCTCCTCTGGTGAGGTAAGAGGCTAAAAATACTCACAGAAAGCTGAAAAAATAAATCAGCTTCAGTTATTCTTCACCACTGAAAGATGTATTTGCAGTCAATTACTAAGGAAGAGGACTTGGAAAATGCTAAATAAATATGAGAATGTCAGAATCTAAGAGGAGGGAGATGGTGGTTTTTTCCTCCCCAAGTCTGGCTTAGCTCTTCTTTCAAGAGTATGCAATCTTGACAATTTAATTTTTTGAGAGAAAAGCTGGTATTTAGTTTTGGTAGTGTTTTGCTCATCTGATCATGTTAGAAGAAAAATGCCTCTCTTATAGTCTGAATAACACTTCACAGTCTCTAGTTCATCACTTTATATTGGTGTCCTGGTGATACTAGGATGTTGAAGCTGACCTTTGTGCTTTTAAGCTAATTTCTTGGAGTGATGAGGTTATAGCTTCATCTTTTCACCCTTAGTTCTGTCTTTTGGCTGCTAAGTTTATTTTTAAATACAAGAGAAAGAAGCTGAGTGGAGCCTGAGAGAGCCGTTCCCTCCAGATTCCTATGCTGTTAAACTCGTCGTGTGTCCCTGCAACCACTCCAGTGACACTTAGGCTTCTACTTATCTTCACTTTTTATTTTCTTTTGTAAAACTTTTTCAGCTGTAAATATCGTCTTAATATTGAAAGGAAGAATACCTCATATTCTTGAAATGCACATAGGGTCCTGGTAAGCTTGTATTGAACTAATATTAAGTCAACTATTACTGATTCGTGTGAACTTGACCCTACAGAGACTTGATGCAAAATAGTTAGATTGTTTTAAATTCTGCATCCAGTGCTGATGCAGTTCAAAAGCTGATTAGCTTGTATCACAGGAAGATTTTCTGAGTGGGTGATGAATGGCCATATGATGAATGGATATGGAAAATGGCTTTTTCTCTCCCTGTGTTTATTCTTAGTGGAAAAGGACTTGAGGGATGTTTGGAAATTTACCTTAACCAGCCAATGCAGAAATGATACTGAAGAACTTCCAGAGCATGCTCTGGTCTAGTGAGGAGTCCTTGAGGATTATATTGGGAAGAACTGAGAAAATGAAACATGGAGGCAAAATTCTGTTAGTTAATTTATTTTTAACTTTTAAAACCACTGGTCTCCAAATTCCACATTGAAATATCCTCATTTCAGTGGAATATTAAGCTATTACCCGTAATGGTGGTACAATAGGAAAAGACTGAGAAAAAAAGAGAAGAAAAAAAAAAAAGAGGAGAGGGAGAAATCTTAGTTTCAGCGGCACAACCACTGACTTCAGAATAATTCTTTGCTTCTTAAAAAGCAGTATACAGCTAAAACTCTTCTCGTGAATCAGACACTCTTGTTTGGCTTTTGCCTATATTGCGTTCTCCTTTTTTTCACTTAGCATTTGATCTAACGGTCTTCCAATTCTATTTCAGAATGCAGACTGCACCCCAGGAACATGGCACAGAACAGATGTGCATCTGGAAAACCCAGAGTATCATACAAGATGGTATTTCAAATATTTTTTAGGGAAAGGTAATTATCTTATTGCTAACAAATTGAAGTTTTGATTGACGAAAATGCAATGTGGCTTTGAATTGCTATGTATTTAAATATGGTATGGTAATAATTTAGTATTAATACGTTTTCTGTGCTGTACAGAAAACAAGTTTGTGTTTTGTGTATTTTTAACCTAAAGACAGAGGTTGGGTTTCTGTAAGCAGCGGAACCCTTGCTACCCTACCCTTCTGGGTCTTGAAAGGCTGTACCTATCTTTTCAGTTTTTTTACACCTCCCTATATAAGTACATAGTTATTTATGTAGATAAGTATATATTTTTACATATGAATGCATGTATTTATACACATCTCTGTGCATGCGTGTCTCTGTGTGTGCGTACAAGTGGGTATGTGTGTCGTCTTTACAGTTGATAATGCTTCTTGTTTTTTCCTTAACAGTTCATCAAAATTATATAGGTACAGATGCAGAGAAGAACCCTTTCTTTCTGTCTGTTGTACTGTCTGACCAAAATAATCAGCGTGTTCCTCAATACCATTCAATACTTTGGAGAAAAACAGTAAGAAACAAATATTTAACTGCTGATATGACTTTTCTTTTGTTTTGGTTATGCTTATCGTTCACTTCTTTGCTTTCTTCAAAATTTTGGTACTTAATACTTATTTTTCATTTTATACAATAACAACATTTAATTCTGCCATAGTAGATAAAACTAAATTAGCTTTGTAGATAACATTATACTAAACTTTCTGACAGAAATCTATGATGACAGATATTTTTAAATTGTTCTTACCTGCAACTCTGTGTTACTTTTAGAAACATTGCCTAAATTGTTCTTGATTATGTCCTGCTGTAAATTTAGGCAATGACTTCATACTGCCTTTAGGATTTTCTTATAAAACCTTAAGAAAATAGGCAGGTATGATATGGTTTCACTAGTATTTATTATTTAATGATTTTTTTCACTTAACATTACACAGGAGCCGTTTGTGCAAGCAGTTGATTTAAAATGTCCTTGTATGCATGCATGGTTCACTTTTTAAATTTTTTTTTTAAGAAACAGTTTGGATATCTGCTAATTTCAGCAGCCCTCATATTACATGCCAAGGTAGTCAAAAGTAAAAAAAGTAAAAAATAAATTTGACCACCCATAATTTTTCACATTTAGTTTTTCTTCTCTTTTTTTTTTCTTATTTCCCCCCCAAAACAGTAGTAAATATGGCGAGGTAAAACAAGCAAAGCATTATTCTTTGGGGTTTTTTTACTGAATTGTTTTTATTAATACCCCTATTTGAATATATGGAAAAAGTCAGTATGTCCTGTAATATCTCCTAGCTCTTTTTTTTTTTTTTATAGGGTACTCAGAAAATATGCCTCCCTTACAGTCCCACAAAAACCTTATCAGTAAAATCTATATTAAGGTATGTATTTACAAATGAATTCTTAATAAGATATTTGTCCGTATGTTTTTCCTATAATTCAGAGCTTCTGTCACATGGTTTTCATGAAAGATTTATAAAAGCAGTAAAAACAGGTTAGCAAATTTTAGTCATTGAAGGCAACAAAAAGTGCTTTTAAAGCCTGTTCCGGAATAGACGGAGTGACAACTTAAAATGGCGAAAAATTCTTAGCACTTTTTCCTTTAGCAGAGGGACTATTTTCAAGTTTATTGGAAAACAGGTGCTA
>JAOQGH010000007.1:5824323-5898190 GCA_025769975.1 Gallinago jamesoni | reverse complement strand
TGGGGAGCCCAGAACTGGATGCAGTATTCCAGTTGTGGCCTCACCAGTGCCGAGTAGATGGGGAGAATGACTTCCCTTGACCTACTGGCCACGCTCTTCCCTATGCAGCCCAGGATTCAGTTGGCCTTCCTGGCCACAAGAGCACACTGCTTGCTCATTGTCATTTTCTGTCTACCAGGATCCCCAGATCTTTCTCTTCGGAACTTGTCTCTAGCACATCCACGCCTAACCTGTATTGGTGCCTAACATTCTTCTTCCCCAGAATGTTAGGCACATTTCCATGTTGAACCTCATAAGGTTCTTCCGTGCCCAGCTCTCCAGCCTGTCCAGGTCTCGCTGGATGGCAGCACGGCCCTCCCGCGTGTCAGCCACCCCTCCCAGTTTGGTATCATCAGCAAACTTGCAGAGGATACACTCTTTCCCCTCATCCAGGTCACTGATGAATATATTGAACAGGACTGGACCAAGTATTGACCCCTGGGGGACACCACTGGTTACAGGCCTCCAGCTTGAACCTGCTCCATTAATCATTACCCTTTGAGTCCTGTCACACAGCCAGTTCTCAATCCACCTCACTGTCCCCTCATCCAGCCCACACCTTCTTGAAGAGGTACTCCTAGCATGGGAGATACAGTGTAAACTGGAAAGCTGTCTTAATCTGGATGAGGAGGAACTAAAAAAATAGGGATGGAGAAGTATACTATCATCACCACCACCGTTCTATTTCTCCCCACGAATCTCCCCAGAAAATATGAGCTGAACCAGTGACTTTTGTGATGTTGAAATGGGTTACCAAATTATTTCCATGGGTAACAGAGTAGAAATGGCTTTCTGCCACTACAAAGGATGGGTCAAAATGTGTTCGGTATAGGTATATAAATTTAAAGTCTTTCTAACAGTTCTTGACCTATACAGTAATCTTAAGAGGTGACTAGCTTATCCTTGTATAAAGGAAAGTCAAAGAACTGCTGCTCATGGAATCGATCTCCAAGCCCTCTCCCTGCCCAAGTAGTATATGTTGTGGTCTGGGAAATGTTTGTCTAATGTAATCTTAAGTATCTCAATAATAAGGTCTTATTTCAGGAACAGATACCCTACTTTTTGTGGCTGGTTTGTTGAGTTTTTTTTTAATCTAACTGTAAAAGACAAATGCAGAGTTGAAATATGAGAATTTATGTAGCTTATGCTATGTAAAAAGTGCTGTGGTTTATCCAGCATTGGTTCTCAGTTTCTAAATTCAGCCTATTCAGTAATCTGTAAGTACATCCCTATCGACCACATCTGATCTTTCTGCTATTCATGATGTGCAATTGGGCTTTTTGGATTTTGCTTTTTGAAAAGAATTGTTCTTTTTAGCATATCATGTTGATGCACAGCTGTCCTGAAATAGCCACGTTTCCCAAAACTTAAATTGCCAAATAAGTTACTTTTGCTTTATAAGTTACTTTATTGCTTTATACTCTTGTGGTATCGAATATTCAGTACTGTACAGAATTGAATACAAAATAAATTAATTTTCATCCTGAAAGCATAATGAAAATTAATCACAGAAGAGACCGCATTTGAAAAATTACTTATCTTTTTTTTCCCCTTTTTTTTTTTTTGTTTTATTTGTAGTTGTGCACTCTCCCTCTTGCATTGCTTGTTAGTCAAAACCTGGTCAGAATAACCTCAGTATCGTCTGCCTGTTCATTATGCTTTCCCATTATTATTGCAGGTTAATTTTGTTGCAGCTATTGATGTATATGAAGATGGTGAAGCTGGTCTACTGTTGTGTTATAACTGTAAGTATTTAGGGAAGACTGAAAATGGTAATACCTCAATATGCATATGTAATTCTTTTTTCATTGGTGTCTGTGATATCCCACGTGTAATAGTCTTCAAAGAATATGAACTGTGCTGCTGAAGGGCAGTTCTTACTGACAGAGAGGTGCAGTTCCGCTGACACTGCTTTCTGAATTTTTCTTGGCTATTCCTCTATCCATACACAAGGTAAGGAACTGATAACTGTTTAAACAGAGTAATACTTTGTGAAATGTGACAACTTATTGAAATGTGGGTCTTTCATTTTCAGCTTTCAAATGCTGTGTTCGCAGAGGAAGCACTTTTCCCTTACCTGTTTAGACATAGAGGGACTTGCACATAATCAAACATTTGTGTAGATAATACCTGCACTTCCTCACTTGGCTTTTATCATTTGCAGTGTAAGACGATAGATGCTTCTTTTTTGTTATAGATGTTTGCCAGTACAGAAAGGTATACCCTTTCAATGGAGGTTGTCCACTGATGCAGCCATCAGCTTATGACTTCCAGTTCAGCTGGAATCAAGTTCCTTATGCTGTTGGTAAGAAAATACCTCTTTTTATTAGATGGCTGTTCTTTCCATTACATTTAGGCTTGCACTTGACTGTTAGTGGAATTACAGTATGTATGCTAGGAATAAGCATGTTACATTCATGATGCAACTTCAGCTAAGTTTCTGCAAGTGACAGTTTTAAAAAGTGGAGACTTGGTGCCAAGTTCTTCCTTTGCTGTACGTTTTTTCTTTTCTTTTTTTCCTGATTTTTATTTTCCATTCAGTCTACAGTCTGCCAGGCATGGAGAGTGAAGTTTTCCTCAGACTTCATGTAGCTCAGTGTCCATCAGTACATTAGACAGCCCTTTTCATAGGAAAGGGAGATGTCAGAAGGGGTCATATACTCAAGAGCAGTTTTCACAGGCCATTCAAGAAACATTTATATTAACCATTTTTCCTTGCCAAATATTTTTTGTTTCATTGCAGTCTGTGCTTTTCCTTATATCCTTGCCTTCACTACTGATTCCATTGAGATCCGATTAGTGGTGAATGGAAACTTAGTCCACACAGCAGTTGTGCCTGAGCTTCAACTTGTAGCATCAAGGGTAAGACACGGAAAAATTTCATTTGACTAGTTCTGTGATATGTTGGGATTTAATTCACATAAAAAGTTGCTGTAAGCCAAAACCCAAGCAAATCTAAACTGAAATGTGTGCTATTTGACCTCTGGTAACTGTTCATCTGTGTGCTCTTAGTTATGTCAAGTATGTAGAGAATCAGAATTGATCTCACAGTCCTTTATTGCTCACAGTAATGTAGATCTAAGACAGACAGCTGTTTATGGGGCAAATGCTATCGTCTACATCACAGATGTCCCCTCCACTTACAGTGGGATAACCTTTCCATGACCAGCCCTGGTTGACTCGTCACTACTGCCATATTGCTGCTAATAGAACGTAGTGGACAAACATTTGAGCTCTTAGTCAGAAGATGATTAGGAAAGTCTCGCTGTACTAATGATAACTTATTTGTCATTTCAGTCAGATATTTATTTTAAAGCTACTGCTGCAGTAAGTGGATCATCTGACATCAGTGCTAAGGAAATGAGTTCAAGGAGTTCTCCTCAAACACCAACAGCTTCTGAAATGCTAGAATGTCCTCTTTCTTCTCTAGAAGGTAACGTGGTTCCTTGGCAAATTGAATGATCTCTGATTCCAGCAGCTGTTACATCTCAGTGTAGCTGATATTTATTAAGATTAAATTGATTGGGTAAAAGATTTTGAATTCCTAGCTGAGAGTCTGAAAAATAAAGATTTTCTATTTATCCACAGATATGAAGCACCTGAGTTTTTCTTCTGTAATATCTCTTCTGATTGCATGGTAGTTTTGAAAAAATCATTTCTGTAGGAGGGGAGGAATTAAGCTTCAGTACCTTAATGAATCTTTGACTTATACCTTGCAAAGCAAGGTATAAAATTGTGGGAAAACTTAAGATTTCACATACACCATTCCTTTAATTTAAGAAAAGCTAAACCCGACTGGATGGTTAAAGCTCTTTTGCAAACCAAAAGTAAGAAGTTCTAGCCTTGAAAGAGTTTGCAGTCAATTTGGTGTAACATGATCTGTGAACAGTCAGTCTATAGGGAAACAATAATGGAGAAACGAGGGAACATCAACTACGAAATCCAATATGCATCTGTGTCTTCCTCACTTAAATCTGCTGCTGCACTGTGGGCAGAAGGGGAAAGGAGAAAGGAATCACAATATAATTTTTTAAAAGACAGTGCTAGTTGATGGTAAACTGTTAGAGTTTTTTCCTGCAAATTAGGAAAATACAGGGTATGTTATGTCATCCAGGAAGAGGAGCCATAATTTAAACCATTTGGGATCCAGACTCCAATATACTTGGGACATATATTAATATGTGGAGAATATTGCACAGAGTGCAGAGTCACAGTGTTCTAGCCAGAATACCAGCCTCAGGACATGTAAATTTACTTCCTGGTTCCATGGCTGATTCATCACATCGCCAAGAGACAATCTTCCTTTTCTTTCCTAGTCAAAGTGCAGATCTGCACGATGTGGTTGCATTTCTTCCTCCTCCTACTCTATTTATATTGAAAGATCTGGGGGGCTAAGATGAACTTTGTTATTTGGGTTTAAAAGCATGCAGAGAACAAACGTAACTTTTCTGTATAACTTTTCATTTGGAAGTATTAAGAAATTATTCTGTTCTTTTTTCCTTCTGTGTTTCAGGTGAAGTTCCATGCAAAAACCTGTACAAAATTCCTCTCAGTAATCTGGTTGGGCGAAGCATTGAACGGCCTCTGAAGTCACCCTTGGCTCCCAAGGTCATCACTACAACAACATCCAGTGGCATTGCCTCTTTTCCAGTTACTCACTCGCTATCCTTATCTCGTATGGAAATTAAAGAAATTGCCAGCAGAACACGTAAAGAATTGCTGGGTAAACTCTCCTCATTCTTCAGTGTACATATCAGTTGCCAAGTATATAATGTCTAATCGTTGGACCATCACAGTGAGATTTGTAACATGCAACCAGTATTCATAAATAAGTAGTATAAACAAACAAATGAAACTGTGAGAAAACATTATTTGTAAATAGTCTAGCCAGTCTGATCACATATAAGGATGACATATGCTAACCCAGGTAGAAACTAGTTAATGGAAACCAGCAACAGATAACGTTTTCATGAATGCTTTATTTTTGCTTGAGAGTAGTAAGTCTTGTATTCCTTTATTGAGGTCTCTTGGATGAGTCTATACCCAAGACAGAAAGTGCACAGAAGCCAAAAAAGGCTCCTCGAAGACAGTCAGACCCCAAGCAGGGAGCAGTAAGATCAACTAGTAGTGACAGGTAAATATACTGGCTTTAGAAAAGAAGCTAAGTTAAGCTGTAAATGTCCTCAGAGTTGATTGTTTTTCAACCTGTTCATGCATATCTTGGTTGGCCTGGGGCTGAGTGAGACCTTTGTATGCCAGTGTGAATTTCATGCTAATGTGTATGTTAGAGTATCTGAACACTATAAGTAGTGAAATGATTATACTTTTAGCTAAAGACATGCTAATGAGCAAAGCAAGGCTATACGGGATTTTGTGAGGACCTGCTGCAGTTGAGCCTGTCATTAGGATTTGGACAAATAGATCTGCACTGTGCAGGCTTGCTTGTTGTTTTCTTTGTGTGCTCTTGTGTTGCTACTTCCAGAATAAATTTTGCAAAGAAACACCATAGCATTTGTCTGTTTGGCTCTGTTTACCTGACCCCACTGCCATTCTCGTTTTCACTGATTTCACAATCTGTGTTTGTGTGGAGTAATGGCAGAATTCAGCCAAGATACAACAGACAGATTAACAAAACAAACAAATCTGCCGCAATGTAAAACCATATTTGATTTATTACACTATTTGGAAATTATTTGGGTGGGGGGCTTCATTAACATTGCTTTTCAAAAATTTTCAGCAGAGTAAAATAGAGAGAAACTCAGTTTTAATAGTGTTCTCTGCCTTTAGGATAACTTGATTGACTGTAGAAATAGCCATTGATCCTACTTGCTCTGATCTGTATAGTTTTTTTAGTAACTTTTGTTTTCCTCTTTGCAGGATAATCTCAAACTCATTTGAAAGCTATTCTGAAGGACATCATCTTTCCACTAGTTCAGATCCCAATACTTCAGCAAACAGGGAGGAGAGCTCACCATCTAGCTATCCATTTCAGCTGATTTCTTTATATGATGAAGACATCATTGACTTGAAGTGAAGACAGTCTTAAAACCTTTCTTCCTTACTTCACATTTTCTTACAACTCTGAGCTCTATGGGAATGTCACAAACACTGCTTCTAGTGGTAAAATGTGGCGGAAGTATTGGTGATTGATCTTTATAGAACCTGTGTTGTTCTGGCTAGCTCAGCCTGATTTGATGATGCTTATATCTTTGACATAGATATGTTTTCTTTTCTCAGTTAATGAACCATTACTTTTTGTGGCATTCTAAGAGTAGGTAATCAATGAGAGATTTAGGCTGAAACTGAAGAAAATAAAAGGTATTACTTGTTCTGAGCTTCTTATAATTTGAAGTACCTGAATGACATTCAGCTAAGTTAACTACTGTTATCATAATGAGTTGTTTTACAACAGTGTATGTCATGTGAGACATGGAGAGGTAAAATTCCTAACATAACATATGTTATTCCATAACATCAATCACTCCTTTTGGTTTTTCAGTATTTAAAAACAAACAAACAAAACAAAACAACAAGGCTTGCAGGCAAGGTCTTTCCAAATATTGCAGTCTCTCCTTGGAATGATGCAGCTGTGGTATGTTCACTGAAGAATCAAGGATGTTCTGTAACAACCAGGTAAGATATGAAGATGCTGCTTTCTTTGCTCTGGCTTGTCCATGCACTTTTTTTAGAGAAACTTGGAAACTGTTTTGGCAGTAAGAATCCTTGAGCAAAGAGACTTTTTATAGAAAACACAAACTTTCAAAATATTCCTTAAGAATTGGAAATATATAAAAAAAAAACCCAACAGCTGTATTTCTCCATCTCCTGAAAAACTGCTATTGTAGTGTACCTACAGATTTTCCCATTATAGGCAGAAGAGCCACCTGCTGCTTTTCTTTCTGACTACACAGATTCCTATGCAGACATCAGCATTAGCTACTGGCTGCTCTTGCATCAAGAGTGTAAGTCAGTCATTATTCCAGATGATCATATTTCTCTAACTGGATCTAGACTGAAATTTCACTGCTAAGAAACTAGTTTTCTATGATGAAATAGTCGTCTTAGATTTTTTTTTTTTTACGTTAAAGGCAGGGTTTCATGTTTAAAGCTAAATTATTTTTACTAATCCTTTCCTGTATGCCAAAAATCAATTTTAAACAGTATTTTGAAAGGGTTTTGTTTTGTTTGGGATTTTTTCTTTGTTTTGTTTCATGAAAATGCGATGCTTCCAGGCTTTGATGATTTTAGCTTTATTAGGAAGTAATTCTTGTTCTATATGTAGAAATATTTCCGTATCCTTGATTTTATTTCATAATACCATTCATGTGTCATGATTTCACTTTCTGTCCAAGCATGACCATCTGGAGATGTGTGCCTTTTGCTTGGGTCTGTCTGAATGTAAAACTGGTTTTGCAACATATTTTTTGCCCAATTTATTATATATAATACACCTAAGAAAAGATGCAAGGCCTTACCTGAATGAATCATGTCTTACTCTCAACTGGAGTGGCTGTTCAATGAAAGAAGCAATGCTTTCAGCAGTAATTAGTCTAGAAGCAGAAGCAGTACTAGCCAGTGGCTACCATTGTTTCAGTATTTTTGCACCCATAGATGTGTGGCGATGAGCCTTGATAAGCATTTGAAAGGAAGTGCCAGCTCAAAGTCTTTGCAAGAGCTTGTAATACTTTTTGAGAATGTATATTTCTAGAGGTTGTGTTAATTTACCCTGTCCTATTTATCTGGGCAGCTAAGGTTTAAAAAAATCAATCTGAAAGTACCATGTGGTGCTTATTCTCCTGGAAGTTGTAAAAACTTCTGTGGACTTAGTGAATGCACTTTAGAGAGCACTGCTTGCACTTAGATATTTTTAGAAAGCGAAAGCACCGCCTTTTTCCATAAATGGATTTCTCAATGTAGTATTTAATTTCGGTTATGTGGGTGTTCATGAAGACCGTACCAGTGTATTGCAAAGTGGGGCTTTAGTTAAAGTACAATTTTAATTGGAAACTTTGCTTTGCACTGTTAGGATATCAGATTTTAAATATATTCCAGGTGTTCACTTGTGCTATTCTAGCATGATTTGACATGACTAAACCCTCGTTTGATAGCAGTTGAAGCAGTATATGGAGATTTAAAAACTTGTTTGGAAGAACCTGAACAAAGACATATTTTGGTATCCTGAATGACAAGCCTTAGAGATGGAGCAGTAGGGAGATCAAGAAGAATGAGGAAGGCTTGACAGAAAGCTTGACTGCTGGCTATGATGGTGGTCAGGGTGTGCATCAATGTGACATTTGCATCATAACCCAGACTTGATTATAGAAAGGGGGGCTATAAAGCAAGAGATACTTTCTTTAACCAGAACCACATTGGTAGCTATAGCGTATTACCATAAAGAGAGAGAGAGAGTGTGTGTGTGTGAACTTTTGAAGTGCTACCTGTAATCACAGCATTGATGACACCTACCAAATACTGACAAACAGCAGAAAGACTGTAATGAGTCCAGATTAAATTTGATTGCTTAAGCTAGACAAAAACAGATCGGACTATCTTCACAGTACTTATCTGCAATAGGATGTTGGTATAGTTTGAGGAGGGAAGCCCAGCAACTGCCTCCCCTGTACCTCCCAGCTGAATTTTATGCTACAGCTTGACTTCAATGGGTCAGCTGCAAGCTGTTATGCAGGTCAGAATGGGAACTACCAGACCTAATAGAACATTACTACTTGACAGGAAGCATCTGAACCCTGGAAAAAAAAAAATTACCTGTCTTCATTCCTAATGCATGCAGTAAGTGCCTTAACAAGGCTGCCACTTCTTGACTTTTTTGCTTCTGTAATTAATCAGCATGCTTTGCAGGAATGTGGGGTTAATGTTAGACCTAGCAAAAGAAATTGGGAGAGATCAGGCCAAATATGTTTGGTTTACAAGGCTCCTGGAGATGGTAGCTGAGGCTTCAGGCTCGTGTGTATGTAGTTCACAACATACACTGTATGAGAGCAGCCCAGAGTATAGGTATAGAGGCAGAGAACATGGTAATAATGTTCCAATTTTGACACAAGCCACAGGAACCAAATTCTGTGAAGGTCTTTATTACATTTGTTGTATCAAAAGACAAAATATCCCACAATAATGTAAAATTGATGGCGCAGCTGGACAAATATCCACTGTACAAGGATGTGGTTTTTGTGGGCTCGCAACAGTCTCATCAGACCACCGTGCATTACATGCCTCTTAGTGTCATGAGTTGGCATCCTCTGAACTAGCTTCTAGCCATTGTTTCTCTCAAAATATTGTCTTAGATCCATACCATTCAGACTGCTAATTAAAATCAAAACAAAAGCCAGCTGGTAGCAGTGATGCAGCTCTTGTGCATCATTTATAAAGGACAAGGTTTTTATACCTCTATGCAACCTCTCGTCCTTCAGACCCATGTCAGATGACAAGGCTTGTTGGAAGGCTCCTGGGATGAATGTTCGCTCCAGCCTTAGACACACGTTGTTTCCCTTCTGCTTTTCCAGCATGTGCATGCATCTACTTGCTAAACCTCAGAAAGTAGTGTTGGGCGCAAATTGTAGCCGTCCACTTAAGCACAACTCATCCTACTTTCACTTCTTAAGTTAAAGCTGTCTTTAGCTACATTGGTGGTGTTGGCTCACGATCTCACAGGTGAGAGAAAAGATAATATTTGAATCTATAGCTATGTAAGCTGGGCGTTGTTCTAATAGGAATACTGAAAAATCTTGCTACAGATGGATGGAAGAAATTCTTTCTGTGAAGGAAGAATTGTCACCAAGTTGAACACTTGCTATCAAGCAAAGCTGAAGTGAACTGAGTCCCATTGTTCTGGACTCTTTACAAAGAAGCTTCTGCAAGAAATGTTTCCTATTCCAACATACGGGATTTGTTGATGGAGGCAGGGCTCTTAATCCCTTGGGCTCATGGTACTGTAACTTCAGCACTATGCCTTTATCATCTGACTAAATTATAGGAATGTCATCTATTTTGGTGCAAGCATTAGACTGTACAGGCAGTTAATTTAAAACATACTTGTGGTTCCTCACCACTACGGGTAATGACACATGGCATCATGGCGTAGTTGAGGTTGGAAGGGACCACTGCAGCCCATCTGCACGGTACCCACACCCAGGCACTTCCATTCAAAACAGCATCAGTGCCATGTCCTTGCATTTTGCATCTGTCCAAAATGCAGATGCAACATTTTAAGCTATTTATCACTTTTCTCCTGCATTTCCATTACGGCATACGTCTAAGCCATCACTACAGCTGTGAAGTGTGTCTGGGACTCAAGATCCTGGAGGCACATGAGCCAGGTTAATTCTTTGACACACATAATATGCAGCTCTTAAGGCCGAGGCTTTGATGAGCTGAGTCTGTAGAGCTTGGGCTTTAGGAACTGTTGTAAACTAACGATCATTTTTGTCCAGCTCTTTTTTCTAGTGGCAATTCAGTATACACATAAATTTTATAAATGTTTGAAAGTAACAAAACACTTCCTTCTAAGGAGAGATAAAGACCCTCATGCAGTTTGAAAAGGCCAGGTGCTATTTATGGATTCTAAATTGGATGGATGGCTAGATGCCTTCAGTTTCTTGGTTTGCAAGATTACAGTCCTTTCTTGTTTTGCGGATAAGGTGTGGGGTTTTTGTTTTGGTTGGTTGGTTTGGGTTCATGGGGTTTGGTGTTTGCAGGAGTTTTTGGGGTTTGTGATGCATAACATATAGGATGCAAGTGGCACCCAGAATGAGCAGCAGGTTTCATAGAATGGTTAGAGTTGGTTAGAATGGTTAAAGATCATTGAGTTCCAAGCCCCCCCGGCCCGCCCGGGGCAGGGACACCTCCCACTAGACCAGGTTGTGCAAAGCCCCATCCAGGCTGGTCCAGGAATGAGGTATCCATAACTTGTCTGGGCAGCCTGTTCCAGTGTCTCACCACCCTCACAGTAAAGAATTTCTTTCTAGTATCTAATCTGAATCTCCTCTCTTTCAGTTGAAAACCATTACCCCTCATCCTATTGCTCCACTTCCTGATAGAGTCCCTCCTCATGTCTCCTGTAGGTCCCCTTCAGGTAGTGGAAGGCTGCTATAAGGTTTCCCCAGAGCCTTCTCCAAGCTGAACAACCCCCAACTCTTTCTGCCTCTCTTCATAGTAGAGGTGCTCCAGCCCTCTGATCATTTTTGTGACCCTCCGCTGGACTCATTCCAACAGGTCCATGTCCTTCCTGTGCTGCGGACTCCAGAGCTGGACAGCAGATTCCAGGTGGAGTCTCACGAGACCAGAGTAGAGGGGCAGACTCACCTCCTGCAATCTGCTGGCCACACTTCTGTTGATGCAGCCCAGGATGCAGTTGGCTTTCTGGGCTGCCAATGCACACTGCTGGCTCATATCAAGCTTCTCAACTGTAAGTGCTTCCAGGTCCTGCTCCTCAGGGCTGCTCTCTAGCTCTTCTCTGCTTGACCTGTATTTGTGCCTGGGATTAACAAGTCCCAGGTGCAAGACCTTGCACTTGGCTTTATGAGGTTTGCACGGGCCCACCTCTCCAGCCTGTCCAGGTCCCTTTGGGTGGAATGCCTTCCCTCCAGTGCGTCAACCGTGCCACACAGCTTGGTGTCATTGGCAAACTTGCTGAGGTTTGCTGTCTGCCTTCGTGTGGCCTCTGTACATGCACAAACATTTGTAATTGATTGGTAGATTCAAATTTTTTTTTTTTTTTTGTAGTACCAGGCTAATCAACTGAATAAATATTTAAACAGTTATTAGGGCAGGGGACAGGGACCACCCGCATGAAATATAACATTATTTCATAACCAGTTACACATGCTCGCTTGCTGCTCCTAACATTTACTTTCTGCCATTATATGTATACTTGACCAAGCCACAGATTCAAGCTCATGTGTGTTTTCCTGAAGGTGTAGATCTAGAACTTGTGCTTGCAGATGCAGCAGGTTACTCCAAGCTTAGTCTGCATTTGGGAGACATATCATTTGGGTTTGGTCTTGGTTTTTAATACATATACATATATATATATATATACACGTATATGTATATATATTTGTAAATTCTACTACAAGTTTTAGAAGATTAAAAGTCCTAAGCATATATAGTAATCTAATGTAATCTTACAGGGGAGAAGTCCCATCTGCAAGCAATAGGTTATTTCAGAATAATTTTTGTGCCATCTGTGTATGAAAATAAGTATCATACTATTAACAATTTAATGCCATGGTTCATAGGTAGAGTGCTTGCTAATTCTGTTAAAGCAGTGTTTTTCTCAGATAGATAGGCTTAGCCTGATTTTGTGGAAGAATAAATTATACCCTGAGAACCTAGTACTAATCATAGGGGAATGCTCACATGACAGTATGCAGCAAGCATCGGTACCTGCATGCAACTTGTACAAGTTGAGTGCAGCAATTTCACCGGCCTGTCCACTGCCTGCCTGCCTCACTTGGTTGCTGATCTGCAACTGACTCCTGCTTGCTCTTGCAAACCATGATACTAGCACATGATTTGAAGATAAATTTTAAGAGATTGTTTTCTGCATATTTATTCATAGCTCTATTAAGTATCTGGTTGAATGGAAGACATTGCGTCTCTAAAGGTTTATGCAAAAAGTGGTATCAGCCAGGAACGTCAGTTTTAACAAAGTCTTTGAATGTTAGCAGACTGCTTTGTAATAGTTGCGTATTGTTAAGACTGTTGCTAAATTTGTAATCAAAAATTCTTTATCTACCACTTGTCTTAAATACCAATGTATCACCATTGTTTTTAATGACATGTGATAGTGTATCTGGTTTGTGTTTTTGATGTGACATCCAAATAGAAACAGTCCTATCACAGCTGGAACTGTTTTAAGTGCCATTTATCACCTTTGGGAAGGAGTAACAGATGTTTTATTCCTTCATATGTAATAAACCATAAACTTGACCTCACTTCTTTCTTTTGCACATGCAAAACTGACTTTTACAAATTTGGTTCATCAGACAAGAAATTAAAAAGACAGGAGGTAGTCCACTATCACAGATAGCTCTGGATTACTGTTTCCATTTGAGTTCTCTAGAAATTTTGTTTCAGAGATGTCATTCATTGAAAGGCTGTATTGTAACATGTGAGATTGGTGTTTTTGTCTTAAGCATTACCTGTCTTTGACAAGGATTATAATCCAGCATTGGGTTTTGTTTCCAGGCATCTTTTAGACTTTCAGAGACCTGCTCCAGTTGGAGAACTTTACCCCGTTATTAACACTGCAAAAGAGAGGGTTTTTTTTTTTTTCCTTTTCTGGCTAAGAGTATATTCTTGCTGTCACCAAGACCTTGTAATTCCTTTTGAAAAAGCAATGCTTATTTCTGAATTCTAAAGTACATTCTCCTAAGAGCTACAACCCTTCTTGTGATTTAAATGCATTCCTAGTCAACTTGACAGCAATAGGAAAAATAATGCAAACTTAACATTGGCAACAAATGGCCTGTGAAAGCCAAGCATTCATCTGCAGTGAGAACCAAGACTTATTCTACAGTCAGGCATCCTAAAAATAGCAGCAACACCACAAAGGTAAAGTACTGCAATCTGAAATAAATATTAGGCAGGTGACACCACTTCTTGACCGTAGCATGTGACATAAGGAAAAGGTAAAGTGTAGCTGGGAAATGTATTTATTTACAAAATTAGACTTGAATTTACATCTTAGAAAAAAGATACTGGCCAGTATATTTAACATTCTTACTTGGCCATTACAGTCAGTCTGCACTAGGTGAAAAGAACACAAGAATCTAAGAAAAAGAGTATGTCCAAACGCACACAGAGAAGATTTGCTACAGGGAATACGCAGAAGTGTATGCAGACCCCCATAGATACTTTTTTAAAAAAAACAGAATTCAGATTTTACAAAATTCATTAAAATAATTTGGTAGCAGGTTTAGTAACTAAGATGTCTGCTATGTGATGCAGTTAGTTTCAAACATAGCACCAAAATTCATATGAATGTTTCATATCAATATAAAAAGGTCCAGACTTAAGATCTCCTGAAGTAGGCCTCAATTTGTTCAAGAGTCTGTCCTTTTGTTTCAGGAACATAAAAGGCTGTAAAAACTACATTGAGGCAGCAGAAGGCAGAGAAGAGCCAGAACGTGCCACAGGATGTTAAGAAACCCTGGGGGAGAGGAAAAAAACAAACACATAATTACCACTCACTACTGTACAACTACAGTTCTGTATTGCCACAGAAAACTGTGGCTCAGGGCTCCCTCAGGAGCATCTTTAATACATTTAATGTATTAATACATCTGTTATAAGAAACTTCAGATTGCAAATTTATAATACTTACTATAAAATCATTAAATTCTTTGGTTATCAAGAAGGCCATAACCCAGTTTGTTAAGACACAAGCACCACTCGATATGCCTTTAGCTTTAAGCGGGAAGATTTCAGATATCACCAGCCATGGAACAGGACCCCAGCCAAGGGAAAAACCTGCAATTAGAAGAGAATAAATCCAAGTTAAGTACGTGTTAAAGGAAAGGCTGAATGATACCCAAATTAATCAAGTAAGGGGGATGCAGCTTTCCCTCTACAGATTGTTGTTTTAGGGCAGCATGATAAACTAGTGCATTTCTAGTGCATTTTACATCAAATTAATTACAAGAATATTCTTAACAAGCAGAACTCCTTGCCACAAAGTCTCTGAAGAGGTAAGTTGAAAAACTGACCTTTTTTCTAATTACTGCTGCCTTGTACCATCACAGAATTTAGTGTGACTCAGACACTAACAAAGACTGTTTTTTTCCACAGCTGTAGAGCAGTTTAATCTGAGCAATTACTGTTTAGTATTAGTACAAGGAGGTATAAATTCATTTTCCAGGGAATTGGCTTAACTAAGTTCCTAGCTTTTTTACCAGGCCTGTGAACACTCAGCTCAACTTTACATTATACACTGAAAAGGTCTGTGAAAGACACAACTTATTTCCATTCATCAATAACATGGAAAAATGGAACAAAATTGTCACATTCATCAGAGAGTTTGAGTTTTGTGTAACGGCTACCTAGAAGCCTGTACCACTTACCAGCGATGAAGAGCCCTAGGCTCACTACTGCTAGCCAGGAGATGCTGTTTTCTGTTCCTGGGGATGCTGAGTTTAGAGTGAACCACACATCAGGATTTGATGAGTTGTTTCGATCTAGAAGGATGATTTTGAAGTAAAGCCCAAACAATGCTGTACTGAGAGCCATGATTATCCCTAAAAAGTAAGCAATAACAAAGTTGTTATTGGTTGCCACTTGGGTATTCTTCTGAGAAGCGGAATATCCGAGTGTTGCTAAGCCACACTTAAGATATGCTGGCCCTCGCAGAAGTGTTTCTTAAAACATACTGTTCTTGGAAATAATCAATGGCCCTGATGAGTGAAAGATGCTAGACAAGCATTCTGAACACTAACCAAACAATATAGTCTTGACAGCAGTCATTACTACTGAGTGTGCAGCACAACTGTAGCAAACAGAATTTTTCTTTAGCACATTTAGTTGTAGAGTGACGTTTTTTTAATTACAGTCTTTGTATAACTAAACACCACAGCGTGCCATGAAAGTAGCAGCAGCCACAGAGAAATTACTTTGAAATAGCCATTTGTTAACAAGTTGGGCATGAGAATGTATTGTGATATTGGACCTTATTAAGCAGAAGAATTATCACAGTAGTAAGAACTGTCTCAATGACATACCTATTTCAAAATAAAAACTGGCCCAGTAAGAAGACAAAAAGATAGAACACCTTGAGACTATACATGGCTAACTACAATGTAAATATAACATGATAATTTCCTCTTACAAGTCTACAGTTATATCAAATTATAAAACAAACCACTAAAAAAGAATTAAATGCATAAATTGCAATACTTAATTCCCCCAACAGTTAAGACATGTTTTGGTCCTATATAGTAATTTTTCTTGCTGAAAAATTTCAGTAATATGTTTTACCAGATATGTAAAGCAGCACTTTCCGTCCAATTTTATCTATGATAAGTGCAGCCACAGCAGTGAAACATACTTGTATAGAACCCACAACAACAGAAGCCATTCTGCTGTCCTGAAACAAAATAAAAGATAGGGAGAATTTGCTCTTTCAGGCTGATAAGAGGATCACTCATCAAGCATTACAAATGCATTTGTTTCTTGAATGTGAAAACAAACTACACCACAGAAATTAATAGAGCAGGAAGACAACATACCAGTCTCTTAATAACCTTTAAAATAAGCCACAGCTCCTCCCTAGAGTTTCACTTCCTCTGAAACACTGCATTTGCAACTCTAACAAAAAAGATTTTTATAGGAAGATTACTATAATAGGAATATCTATCAGTATCAAGGTTTCAGACCAGCAAATACAACATACTTTCCGGCAGAAGAACTCCAGAACATTCAGGTAGGCCCGAGTAACACAGTCAAGATGGTATCTAGAAACAAAACTAAAATAGCCCACTAATACCCAAACCCCGTTATTTATGACACAGGCAGAATAATTATCAAGACAGTTTGTTATATGTTTGAGACTTATTATAGCACTGATCAAGCTGAAACTATTATATACATTCTTCAGTTTGGAAACACACACTAATTACCTTGAAGCTTGCATCTTCAAAGATAGTTTCTGCATAAAACATAACTGCATTAATGCCTGTTACTTGCTGGAAGAACATTAGAGCCACACCAATAAGAAGTGGCCTGTAGATGGAGGGGTTCTTAAATTCAGAGAGATTCAGTCCCTGTTAAAAAGATTAAGCAACAGAATTGGTGAAAAATTTTATCTTTAAATCAAAGAACAAACATATCACCAACACAAAGCCTCCTCAGAACATTTCAATCTGTTCAAATGCAGGAAGTTTCCCACTCCTACCCCCTGCCCTTG
This sequence comes from Gallinago jamesoni, assembly GCA_025769975.1. Taxonomy (NCBI): domain Eukaryota; kingdom Metazoa; phylum Chordata; class Aves; order Charadriiformes; family Scolopacidae; genus Gallinago; species Gallinago jamesoni. The sequence continues at coordinate 5,881,233 of JAOQGH010000007.1, read as the reverse complement.
GCAAAACTAAGTGCTTTAGCAGTAAAAACGTTTACATTTGAAAATATCTGAGAATGCCAGAAAAACATTCCCCCCCCCCTTCTCAGGTTCTAGAGATAGAAATTGACAGTACTGAGTAGAGAAAGTTAACAGGAATGAATCTGCGATTTGCAGAAGCTGAATTTCAATGGCTAGACCTGCTTAGTTAAGCACACATCTCACAAGAGACCAAATGATGCTTTGAGAGACACAAGAGAAAGCGCATTAATACAACACAAACAATAAGAAATTAGTGTTAGTGTTGAACACCCTGCGAAGTTGCCAAATAAAGCAAAAAACTAGAGAGCTGTGATATATTTATCAAGATCACGAGCCCAACTGTTACTCATGTTCACTGATGGCAGCCAACAGCGATAGCAGTGGCAGCTGAAAGACAGAGGAAAAAGATTCATTGAATCTCACTTGTTTCTTGAGTTTCATTTGTATGAGGGAACAATTTGGACCACCATTTGTAGAAGGGGCAATTAACTAAGCTTTGGTACAACCGTTTTAATTGCACTATATGCTTTCAGATGTTATGTCCATACAAGAGGTTTTTAAAAGAGTAAATCAGATTCTCATCACCTCCTCCTGAACACCAGCTTCAATCTGCCTACATTCCCAGGCATGGTCCGCATGTGGTCCCCGCAAAAAGCACAAAGCAGCTATGGCTTCTGAGCGTTTGTTCTGTTTCAGCAGAAATCTTGGTGTTTCAGGCATGAAGGACATTAATAGAAGCATTATGCAGGATGGAAAAGAACACAACACTGCCAGCCAGCGCCATTTTAGTGTAATTCCTAGGTAACAAAAACAAAGGAAAAAGGACTATAAACATAATTTGTTGTACAAACAAATTAACATTTACTTTCAATTCTTCACTGCAGTTCTTTCATTACATTCATTAATTCTTTTTTGTAACCTAGAACCCTAACTCCAATACCTGCAACATAGGCTCCCAGTATGCCAGTCACCACCATCAACTGAACACAAGAGCCAAGCATACCACGGACTTTAGGATGAGATATTTCAGATATGTACACCTAAAACATAGGGAGAAAACATCTATTACTTCTATCCAATTTTGGATCAAGGACTTGATGAGTAATTAATTTATAAAAAAAAACCCTATTTCCTAGTATTTCCTAGTAACTCCCTTCCTTTAAAATAACTTCAATAAAATGGAATCAGTAGAAAAAACCTATTTCAGAAATGTACATTGGCCTTACAAAAAAAACTGGAAAAAAGAAGGACCTAACCCAGAAGAATGTTGATGCAGTATCAGTATCCTAAGGGTGAATAAACTTGCATTATCAAGAGTTTCTTTTGTTAGCCATATTCAACAAGAAACACATCTTCACAAAGCAGTCTAGGGCTTGGAACAGTCTTTGCATGAACAGGTAGCCCAAGCCACACATAAAACTGTTTGCATGGAAAGTTTGAAATTTTTAATTCAACGTAAAGAGCACAAATTATTTTCTTCTCCATGAAGTTCAAAACTGACAGCTCATCTTAATACAGATTATATGAACAGTATCATACTTCAACCAGTATTTGGGATCAACTTACACTTTCCAGCTACTTTTTAATATATTGACCCCAAGTCAACACCTACAGCTTAGCTGTATACATAAACCAGAAATTCCATGTATTTATATGTACAATCCTTTCTAATCATTTCAGTTATTACTTTTTCTGGAAGGAAAATAAGTCATCCTTATTTCAAGAATAATTCAGAGCTACAGAAATTCAGTATTACATATAACAGTCTCCTCCCTCATCACTGCAGTCACACAGATCTTTCACTGTTGGCTGCGTGTTAAACCCTTTACATTGGGAACTTGGACCTCAGCTCCATGAAACAAAGAGAAAGCAGTCATTTGTAAAGCAGATAGAATTCCTCCAAAGAATTAACACCACAGACTAAGCAACCAAGCTTCCAACAACAGAGAAAGTTGCCCAAGATTATCAACTAGACCCTACCACCTTGAACCTTTTTTAAAATTTTATTTTTATAGCCATCTAGATTGATAAAGAACAAGCATGTTCTTTATCATGTGCTTCTTACCCTTTGCTTCTTACCCTTTGTTTTTTAGTTTGCATCTCACTTCAGAAATGCTGGAACCACCAGAAAAGAAACAAACTTGAATTCTAGGTGATTCATTTCACGCTATTACTTGTTCAGCTAGATAGAAAAGGTTAAATAATACCAGAGAAGACAGACAACAACAGAATGAATTGTCTCAATTTCCCTACTGCATTCCTGAATGCATGGGAAAAGATAATATTCAGAAAATAACAGCTAAATGGAATCAGGAAGCATTATTCTAGGATGAGTAAGCAGCCATAGTTTATTTGCAAAACCAAGGAGTTTGGTGAAATATAATACTTAAAAGCAGCTGGTAATAGAAATAAAAACCACAACACACCAAAACTAAGTGCCTCCTAATGCTACATATGAGGAAATTCAAGAGAAAAAAAGTTATTAGACTATAGTAGAACATAAACAGAAGCAATTAAATAAAGGACTAATAATCTGAAAGATCGCATCACTATATCAGGAATGCATAGCACAGAAGTGCCACTAGAAGAAACAAAACTTACTTTATTTTCTTCAGGATTAAAACCAAGCAAAATATAATTTTATAAAAACTACTTCCTTCTAAATCCACAAACAGCCTTGGCTAATTACTCGGTTACTTCACCTAAGCCACCTATAATACTGTTATGGAAAAAGAAACAAAAACCCCACAAACAAAAAAAGCAACCACGCATGCACACACCCCCAGAAAAACATCTTACTTACCGGAACAACAAGTGAAGTAATTCCACTGGCCAAGCCTGTCAACACTCGTCCAAAATAAAGCATCCAAACATTCTGAGCAGATATAATAACTATATATCCAAAAACATATGGTATTGAGCACAGCATTAGACTCAGCTTTCTCCCAACTTTATCCACAAGATAGCCTCCTAGTATTCCTCCAGCAGCAGCTCCTAATGTTACTACTGACTTCAAAAAACAAAAAAAATATTACATATATATATATAAATAAATAACAGCAATTTTTTTAAAAATCTTGAAAAGTAGTAGCTTCTAAAAAAAAATGTGCAAGAATATGCAGGTGTTTTGAAAAATCAAAAGAAACATTAACTTCTTAATCAAAACATAGTCAAGAAGCACTACTCACCACAACTGAACAGCAAGTAATTTTCATATTACATAAAAACCTCTTTCAATGAAAGAAAAAAAACAGCAGTAACTATTTCTTAATCTATCTACAAAGCCGTCCATTACCAAACAGGCCTCAAACTGTTTCAAGGCCCCAAAGAGTTTGTTATCTTGACTAAACTTAAGTCCAGCCTATATCTAAAAAAACCCATATATTCCTTGAGTTGATGGATTACACTAGCTTATTAAAAAGTTTATTTTCTGTGGTCCCTTAACAGGTTCAACTGAGAAACATCAAAATAGTTAGAAGACATTTTAGCACCAAAAATACATTCAAATAAGAGGGGCATTTAGTATATGCTAACAGAGTTTTCAGAGCGTAACAGCACTGTTACGGGAAGAAATTGAATCAATCACAGAAAAAAACAACCTCAACTGGATTTCATTACCAAGATCTGCATTTACCGCCGTTCTTAAGAGTAGTACAGCCCCATCACATAAACAGCATCTTCTTGGACCTATGCTTTCAAGTGGAATCACAAAATGGCAATACATCATACTTACCCCAAACCACGAGGCTTGGCTGCTGTCCAATCTTAGTTTAGGATCGTTGATTTTCCTCAACTCTGGAATAACAGGCGAACTATAACCCAGCACAAAGCCAAAGCTGAGCGGTCCCAGGACAGCAGCGAACGCGGCCAGGTACAGCTTCGTGTTCTGCACTCTGAAGCAGGAGAGGCAGATAAGGATCACGCCGCCCCCACCTCCCGCCTCCGGCCCCTCACCGGAGCTGGTAACGCTCGGGCGGGCCCGACAGAGGGCCCAGCCCGGAGCTCGCCGCAGCCAGGCTCCGGGGCAGTCAGTGCCGTCCCCAAGCCCCCCAGAGCAGCGGGTCGCGGCGCGTCGCGGCGCCCGCGCTCACCTCGGACAGGAGTCGGAGTCTCCTGCAGAAGAGTCGGAGTAACCCAGCAGGCAGCGAGACTCCTCCGCAGCCATATCTGGCCTGCGGGGAGCGCCTCAGCGCGGCCAGCCCCAACCGCTGCTCCACGGGCGGCCGCCACGAGTCGCGCGCCTGCCGCGGCCTCCTTCCGGGCTGTGCGGGCCGCGAGGCAGGAATGAGCCGAGCCGAGCCGAGCCGAGCCGAGCCGGGCCCCGCGCGGTGCTGCCGCGGCGCCCCAGGACTCCAGCCCATACGGAAGCAGACGAGTACAGCGGCGCGAGCGGTGACGTCTACGGCACGCGCCGGAAGCTGCCTGGCCGCGGAGAGCAGCGGGTCCCGGGGAGCGCCTTCCTACGGTGCCGGCCGGTTCCCCCGGCGCAGGGGCCGCGCTGCGGTCTCGTCTCGCCTCGCCTCGCCCCGCCCCTCTCCTCCTCTCCTCTCCTCCCCCGCCCGAGCGCGGCCTCCTGCCGCGGGTGTCCACAGGCTGCTCTGCGGGCCGCGGAAGCGCCGGGAGCCTGTCCTGCCGTGGGAGCCATGGCCGCAGGGAAGCCCCAGCCCATGCCGGGCTCCGGGGGGCCGCGCCAGCCGCGGCGGCTGCCCGCCGAAGGACGCTCCGCGCCGGGCCGCTACCTGAGGTGAGCGCTGCAGCCCGCGGGATTCGGGCGAGCGGCGCCGGAGGTCTGCGGCCCTCGCAGCAGCCTCGCCGTGGCTGTTGCTGCGGAGGTACATGGGAGCGGGCGGGGAGCGGAGGGGGCTCGCTGGTTGACACCCAGAAGAGCCCCGTGCTCACGGCATCGGTTGCGGGACCTCACAGCAGCCCTTGATTTCAGTATTAACTTCGTGTATTGAATACAGCAATGCCTTAGAGCTCACCTAATTTTTTATTCATAGGGAGCTTGTTAGAAATGTTTGTTTTAAAGAGAACACATGCCTCTTAGAACAGCAAATATAGCCTCTGGCGTATGTGCTGAGAAAGGCTGGTAAGTGTTGTCAGCAGTAAAAGTTACTGTATGAACTTGTGACTCAATAGGAGCAGCTGTTTCTGTGCATTTGACACCCAGTGCCTTCTTGTGCTTTTAGCAGCAATGGCATACCCTGTGCAGCCTTTTGCAGGGAAGGCTGTACTTTTCTGTGCTACTATGCTATGTTAAGAGGTGTACTTTAAGATCTTACTCTATGAAGGTAAAATGTCTGTATAGAGTTAACTCCCACTCGGATTCCTCAGTTCTTTGGGTTTGGGAGCTTCTATGAATTAAATTCAGCCAGTTGTCTAATGAATGGAATTAGATCTTCCAAAGAAAATAAATAATTATGGCTTTATAATTGTTTGGCCAATGTTTATCTTGTAATCACTTGTCCAAGCTTATTGTAGAAACTTGAGATGCCTCAGAGTGCATAAAGTGCACATAGTTCAGCAGGTAGTATTTCAAACCTTCAGTTTCACAGTTAGTTCTTTTCACTGGAAATAAACTGAAAAAAATAGGACAAAACCCCAGGAATTTTAAAAAACCTACAACACAAGCGTTTAGGTCAAAACATTGCAAACATGGCAAAACTGATATTAGGACAGTACAATCTGTAGTATTTACACGAGCCAAAAAGAAAGATGGCTAATGTGCTTCAAAACAGTTCCTCAGACATCTCTCTATATCTTGTTTAAAAAAGTTGCCTGCTTTGTGTTAAAAATAGTTCAGGACAAAGGTATGAATTAGTTTTGTCAGTAGCTAGTTTATCAATCTGCGTATATACTTTGCTTTCTTCCCTGTATCGGTATAATCCATGAATAAACTGCAAGACAGTGTTTATTTGCTAGAAGAGGTTTAAAACTTAAACTAACCCTTACCTTATTGGATTCAGAATTTGAAAGTCTTAACCTAGAACAAGAAAGATGTTAATGTTCATAATGAATGCTAATATTCACTAGCTCCATACAATTTACTTCTGAGCCTGTTGTGGGACAAGCGATAGTTCAAAGTGCATGCAAGTTCTTAGGACTAATCTAATGAATATTTTAAAACGCATTTGGGTCACTTAAGTGTATGTGTTAACATACCATTTGGAGTACTGATGTACCAGTAATAAAGATGTGATGCTTACCTTGTTTTCTGAACAGAACTAATACAGTATTTTGATGTATCACAGGTAAATTTTTCCATAACCTTATGGAGAAAAAGGACTTTGAAGCATGGCTTGATAACATTTCTATTACATTTCTTTCTCTGACGGACTTGCAGAAAAATGAAACTCTGGATCACCTGATTAGCTTGAGTGGAGCAGTCCAGCTCAGGCACCTCTCCAATAATCTAGAGATTCTCCTCAAGAGGGACTTCCTCAAACTTCTTCCATTGGAACTTAGTTTTTATCTGTTAAAATGGCTTGATCCTCAGACCCTACTCACATGTTGCCTCGTCTCTAAGCAGTGGAATAAGGTTATAAGTGCCTGTACAGAGGTGTGGCAGACTGCATGTAAGAATTTGGGTTGGCAAATAGATGACTCTGTTCAGGATCCTCTGCATTGGAAGAAGGTTTACCTAAAGGCTATTATAAGGATGAAACAACTGAAGGACCACGAAGCCTTTGAGACATCCTCTTTAATTGGACACAGTGCCAGAGTATATGCACTTTACTATAAAGATGGACTTCTGTGTACAGGTAGGAAGGACAGAAAACTTGGAGTCTTACAATTCTTTGTTTTCTGCCCCCATCCCCCATATGATTAATGACATTTTGCTTTTCCTTTACCGGACCGATTATTTTCATAGTGCTAATGCAATTTAAGATGATTCAAAATGTCGTCTTTTTTTTTTCTTCAATTTCTGAAATACCTGGCACACTAATAAACTCATTAGTCACTTTAATAGGAAAACAAGGAGATCAAAAAAACAGTATCAGTGGGTATCATGCTTCAGATTAGTAAGCCCATTTAAGAAGTACAGATATGTTAGTTATCATCTTAGAGGATAACTTCCAGTTAAAGGGACCTAGTTTGGGCAATGTGATCACTGCAGTATCCCAAGGTGTGGCAGGAAGTCTGTCTTCTTCCTTGAAACCAGACAGTTTCTCTGATACAGTCTGTAAGCATTTTCAGTTCTTAACATCATATAAGTGCTTGTGTATGTATAAGTGCAATTATCTGTGCAATGTTTGTAAAGTGCAATAGTCTGACTTGCACATTGTAACGATAATTTTAGCTTCCTCCCTGAAGACTGCAGAATTCAAAATTTTAGTCTGAATTTAAAAATACAGACAGAGCAAATATGAAACCTTAAGTATGAAAGAATAATAACAGAACTTCTGTCAGAGCGTATTCCAAGGATTTCCCAATCACTTGAGATGACAGTGCTGTAGAATGTTGGGAATACAGGCTAAGTACTCCCACATTTGTTGGTACGTTAAGATGGTTACTAGAAACCAACAACTAGACTCTAGCCAGTCTTTCACTTCCCTACTCAGCAGGGAATGTAAATGCACAGGAAGCAGCATTGTCAAAACTTTCTGAAAAGTGGTTTCTGTGCTGAAACCACCAGGAGAAACAATGGGTGTATGGGCCTGGGGTTTTATTCTGCTCTCCAAAGCCAGCAGCCTGGACTTACTGTTACAAGTCTAAAATAAAAAAGAAACTTTGGGGAGAGAAGAGATTGGCAGGTCATGGCTCCTGGTATTCATCTGCTGTCTTTTGAGATTTGGTGGACTCCTTTCCTACCTGAAACAAACTAAAACTTGCAGTATAGTCAGTGGCTCTGCAAACCTGAGAGTGGTGTGACTTCAATGGGTCTGTTTCAGTAGACACTGTCAGTGAGAGGCAGTGCTGAAATCTGTGGAAGGTGCTAAAAGGGTGTGAGGAAAATGGAAGGCCAGACATCTAGTAGCTTAATTAACATGAAAACAAGAGGCTTTGCTGAAGTGCCAAGACTTAAAACTAGGGCTTATTCCCCATTAAAGCAGCTTGAAAGTGCTATTCAGTGAGAAAACGTTCAACAAGGGAAAATGCAAAGCCCTACAACTGGGCAGAAACAACTCCTCGGCACCTGTAGATGCTGGGGGGCACCCAGCTGGAAAGCAGCTTGGCAGAAAAGGACCCAGGGCTCCTGGTGGACACCAGGTTGAACATGAGCCAGCAATATGCCCTTGCTGCAAAGAAGGCTAATGGTATCCTGGGCTGCTTTAGGAGGAGCGTTGCCAGTAGGTTAAGGGCCATGCTCCTTCCATTCCACTCAGCACTGGTGAGGCCACACCTGGAGTGCTGTGTCCAGTTTTGGTCATCAGTACAAGAGTCCAACAAAGGGCCATGATGATGAGGAAGGGACTGGAGCATCACTCATACAAAGAAAGGCTGAAAGAGCTAGGACTTTTTATTCTAAAGAACAGAGGGCTCAGGGAGGATCGTATCAATGTTCATAAATGCCTGAAGTGAGGGTGCAAAGAAGATGGAATCAGGCTCTTTTCAGTGGTGCCCAGTGACAGGACAAGAGGCAGTGCATACAAACTGAAACGTGGGGAGTTCCCTCTAAAGCACATTTTTACTGTGAGAGTAAATGAGCACAGGTTGCCCAAGGAGATTGTGGAGTGTCCATCCTTGGACATATTCAAAAGCCATCTGGTTGTGGTCCTGGGCAACCGGCTCTAGGTAGCCCTGCTTGAGCAGGGGGTTTGGAAGAGCTGACTTCCAGAGGTCCCTTCCAGCCATAAATATTTTGTGATTTTATGAAAATATTGTAAGACAAACATGCAAGACCAGTGTAGGATTGGAAATATTATTTACATTTTCCTTCCAATTACCCTGTTCTTTTCTATTCTAGGATCAGATGACTTGTCTGCAAAACTGTGGGATGTAAGCACAGGTCAGTGCATATATGGTATCCAGACACACACTTGTGCTGCTGTGAAGTTTGATGAGCAAAAGCTTGTAACAGGATCTTTTGATAACACAGTAGCCTGTTGGGAATGGAGCTCTGGGGCAAAGACACAGCATTTTAGAGGACATACTGGTGCAGGTATGTTGGATTTTTCAATTTGTAATTTCGCTAGTCAAGTAATATACATCATCATCAAACAAATTGTAATTTAAGTTATCTCTTTGCACAATGGCTTTTTTTTTTTTTTTTTCAGGCTCTATCCCAAGTAATCTTTGGTGGGGGGGCAGGGAGCAGCCAGACAGATCTAGATCTGTGTACCCTTGAATAAGGCCAAAACTTAGCCATATGGTATTTTGCAGTTGCATGGAAATAATGTTAAATGCCATGGTTATTCACTACTTTAGGGTCTACCAAAAAGATGCAGACCGTAGGTGGCAGGGAGCATATGGCCATAGCAGTTCTTTGCATCCCTAGATGAAATGGGCTGACAGCAAAGAACACAATAGGACCTGGGAATCTGTATTTGCATTTCCATCATCATTAACTTCTTTGTCCTCTACTGCAAAATATCCTCAACTCAGGTGTAGGTCTGCTCCCCCGTCAGTAATGAGATGTATCACATGTACTAATCCTGCTGGAATTGATTTACTAGAACTCTTATAATAGGAACTAGCTTAAATTACACTTTGCCATAATCCAACCACAAAGGAACCACTGATGTACATGCTCTTAATTTGGACAAAAATCAGTAATTTTGCAATGTAATCTTAGGAATCCAGGGCAACAATTCATATATACAGTTCAAGATGAACAGTAAAAGCTGTAGTAGCATATGATTTTAGAGGCTATATGACAGAAGAACACGCGCATACAGACTGGTATTCCTTATTTAGTACCCTATCTGCTTGTAGTTTTTAGTGTGGATTACAATGATGAACTTGATATTCTGGTCAGTGGCTCGGCAGACTTCACTGTGAAAGTATGGGCCTTATCAACAGGAACGTGCCTGAATACCCTTACTGGACACACAGAATGGGTCACTAAGGTGGGAGTATTGATTTTTGATTAATCTTGCAAAACACTTGAAATAAGTTTGTAACGTTCTAAATTTCTATTTTCTAATCCTAACCCATGTAGAATCTGATGTAGGTTCTGAAGAACATCAGGAAATACTGCAAAATAACATTTTAGCAGAAAAAATACATAATGAAGCTATAACTAAACCTTTCAGACCATTGAATATATTTCTATTCAAAAACAGCTGGCATAATGTTAAGAATCAGTGTTTGATTCAAAGGCTGAATAAAAACAATGGTTCTGAAAGAAAGATACTTTTTAAATTATGTTGAAAAACTAATGATCTTGATAACCAAAATCTGAGCATGGAAGGTGTTCTCAAGTCAAGAATCGGTATTTTTCTTCTGAGTATTTCAGAACTCAGAAGATGGGAGGGGTGATTCTAGAGGTGAAGTACATATGTTTGCTTATTAATACAGTAAGTTGTCACTAGTAGGAACAAGAAAAGTAAACTGTAGTTTCCCTTCAGTTGCTAAAAGTATTTGTATTGCCTTTATACAAGAGAATAGTGTACAAGTTGTCAATGAAGTTAAAAATGCAAATGAAAGTTGGTTATTTAACAGCATCAACATAAATCATTACAACCTTCAATTACAGGTAGTTTTGCAGAAGTGCAAAGTCAAATCTCTTATGCATAGTCCTGGGGATTATATTCTTCTAAGTGCAGATAAGTATGAAATCAAGGTATGTACCATTTATCATACACTTACTATTTCAGTACCCATGGAAATAAAATACTCAAGTGCTTTGCTGAAGTTTACAAACATAAGACTTTGCTTTCTTCCATATTCCCTGTTTGTAAAGTTGCGGTACAAGACATGCAACTGTTTGGGAGCTAATTTTTCAATGCTTTCCTTCATGTTTAGATTTAAATTATAGCTCTACGTGAATGGACATGCAAAAAATAAGTGCTTTCAGTGCATGCCTAATGTGCTAATTTGACAGCAAAGCAAATAACTGCAAGTACGGTTAGTATTGGGGACTTCTGGATTTGGAAAGTTCTATAAATAGTTTGTGGCTATGGAAGTGCTTTTTAACTGAAATATTGTTACACTTCTGTACAATTAGATGGTTGATTTTTTTGCTGTTCTTTAAAGGGATTTCACTGGGATTTTTTAGGCTAGAAACAACATATACTGAAACAATACTGTAAGACAAGTCATTTACAGAATTGATGTTCCTACCTAAAGGAGAGAAATATTTCTGCAAAAACATGCACACGTTTACCCAGTGCTTAAAGAGAGACTATGAGGCTTGCTCTCTTTGTCTAATGGTTTATAATGTAATGTTTTATGATCTTAAACTGTGTTTTAATTGTAGATTTGGCCTATTGGAAGGGAAATAAACTGCAAGTGCTTAAAAACTTTGTCTGTGTCTGAAGACCGCAGCATCTCCCTACAGCCCAGGCTGCACTTTGATGGTAAATACATAGTGTGCAGTTCAGCACTAGGATTATACCAGTGGGACTTTGCCAGCTATGATATTCTCAGGTAAATCTTTCAGTTTAAGAATTAGTCTCTTTAAATTAATAAGAAATGGAACATATTAGTTTTAATAACTTATGTTAGACGTAGGTCTAAAGAATCTTGATAAAAATTCTGTAAACACCTTACTTTAAACATATCACTAGGTTTAATTCTAATGTATCATCTGTTAATATGAATCATTTGATTACTATTTTGGTTTCTGGCCACAGGCTAGTCCTCTTTCATATTTTCGTTCCATAAGCTGAAGAGTTTCAATATAGACTTAAATCAGACTGCAGTGCTGTAGTTCTGTCCTGGTTTTGGCTGGGATGGAATTAATTTTCTTCCTAGTAGCTGGTATAGTGCTGTGTTTTGGATTTAGTATGAGAATGTTGTGAATGTGAACCTGTACTGACTAGAAGTTAATGTTGCCATGGAGACTGCTCTACAGAGAACCAGGCAGCCATTTCTGGATCCTTTGATGGGACAATAAATTAAAAATACTCTTTTTCCTTACAGCACTACTGATCTGTCATTCTCAGTAATGCTTTGGAATGACAGTGAAATCTATCAGATTGCAGTAAGGGATCAAAGAGGATGTCACTCTGTTTCTATAATAAGAATGAAGCTGTATATGACAGAAACAGTGACTCCAAAGATCGTGACTTATTAAAGAAAAAATGGTGTTTTAGAGCTATTAGCAGACTCAATTGAAACAGTGCAAATATTTGTAAATATCTGCCATAGGAGGACCTACTCTAAAATGTTTTTCTTACCAGTAAGAATAACTGAGTAATTTCACCTGTTGGTTTACCTTCCCATCTTTCAAAAGAAAAAAATCTGTTCTCGGCATTAAGAGAACATTTCTTTTCATGACCATACATTTTTGTGCCTCATTTCTGTGCTTTATGTAACACTATGATCAAGTGCTCAGTCAGTTGTGCGAAGCTTACTGTCTTCAATTTCTGTTCCAAGTTTTATTTATTAATGCAAAGTTATCCCAAAAGCGTAGGGGAACTAACAAATACTTTTATTTCACTCCAGGATGAAAATGCTAAACTTATGCTATGTGTCAGTAAAACCACATTCAGTTTAGGACCAATCTTGAATGATTTATCTTACCACAAGAAGGCATTTCTGTGGTCAAAAGAATATTAAGAGATTTTACCTCTTAATTTAAAGATATTGACGCATGAAATCCCTGTGGAAATTTACTGCAAAACACAAGTACATTTGCTCATTTATGTGTGTCTGGAAGCAAGACTTTTTTTTCCATGTGCTGTGCCGAGTCCCTTTCAAACCCTGACCTTTGTTCAGAAGGATCTGTCCTAAATGCACAAAGGCAGAACTGAAACCACAGGCCTGACTGCAGCTCAGTGTTCAGTTGCTTAATTTGAAAAAATTGAATCCAGTTCTTCCTAAGATTGCTTTCAGAATCACAAAATAAGACACTTATTTTCTATAGACACTTAAGGATTTGTTTTAGTGATGCAGGTTCATGACTACATCATGACACTTTCTAACAATGTTGTCTTGTCTTCTAGGGTTATCAAACCTCCTGACTTCTCAAATGTGTCCTTGCTGGGCTTTGGAGAAATATTTGCTCTACTGTTTGATAACAGATACCTGTATATAATGGACTTGAGGACAGAAAAACTGATAAGCCGCTGGCCTCTACCAGAGTATAGAAAGTCAAAGAGAGGTTCAAGCTTTTTGGCTGGTGAAATGTCTTGGTTAAATGGACTAAATGGCCAAAATGATATGGGCTTAGTTTTTGCCACCAGTATGCCAGACCATAGTATCCATTTGGTGTTATGGAAAGAACACAGCTGAAAAGCTGATATATACAGAATCTTCAGGAATATATGGACTATCAGCAGCGTATCCATAAAATGAGACTTTGCATGAACCAAAGTTGCACACCTAATGGTATCATCATGCAATGCACAATCATTTACTTTTATTTGGGCATTTGGGAATGGGTTGTTTTGGACATAATGCAATACAGCATGCGAACAGTATTCACCACAAAATTTTGTCTGTAGTCATGTTTAAGCATACCTGTTTGGGCTCTGAAGCATAGCTTGTCACATTTAAACCATTCAAATCCACCATCAAGTCTGAAATGAAGTAGTGCTTGACCTGACTTCTGACCTATTTTTTTGTTGAAGCAGAAGGTGAAACTGCTATTTTAGAACCATAGGCTTTTGTACATGTAACAGCAAATACTGGTTACAGTGCATGGCTGCTTAACTCAAATGAGAAATAGCAAGCCCTTTCTCTCTCCATTATCATTCTCTTCAAAACATTTTTTCCTTATGATAGCTTTAAAAACTTAGCCTTTGCAGCAGCAGAATCAAATGGGTCCTTTAACTAGGATCAGATGCTAACAATAATAGTTTGTTTAAATTTGGGAACATGTCAACATGAACTCTCCTCAGAGAGAATGAGCCAACTTTTCATCTGATAGAGCTTGCCATTGCAATTAACCTTAGAGGACCTCTGACAGTATTCATCATATTTGCAGATGGTAATCAGAATGGCTTAATCAGTATTTTATAGTCCCTATTCCTTGTAGTTAGTGTGAGAAATAACTTAGTTCACAGGTAGTTAGGAATATAATGAATAGGAAGATAACGTTCAATCTCTACAGCGAGTCATTCTCTTACATTAAATGATGTCTAGCAGCCATTCACTTTTTCCAAAAGTTGCAGTTAATATAATAATGCACTTAAAGTAGTTGCTACACCTAGATTTGGAAAGCAGGGGCAAATAACAGAATGGGCAAAAAAAATATCGAAAGCCTGAAGAAAAGCATAGGAGTAGAAAAAGGTCTTTTGGTTTGATCATTGTAGGAGACCTGATGTACACGAGTTAAATATTGAGTAGCAAATGCATAGCCACATACTTTTGTGGTATTTGACATGTACTTAAAAGCTGTATTTATAACATCACATGCTTTAGAAATGCTTTAGGTTGGTTTCCTCTCCTTCCTCCCTTAAAATAAAATCTCCCCTTAATGTCTTTTTTTTTTTTAACACAACTTGAAAACATGAGTTTTCATGAAGACTGGCTCATGTCCTTGAAAAGATAAAACTGCCTAGCATTACCATTGTATCTTCCCACTGTCCAAGGAGACCTAATTTCATACTTAATACTGAATGAGGGCCAAAGTTCCCAAATTTATGCAGTATACCTTGTACCAATGGAAAGGGAGTTTTCATACAGAAGTATTTGAGTGATGTGTTAGGAACTGCATGAAGTCACACTGGAGCAGTGGCTCTGGAATACAAGGCTGGAGTTTTAAGTATTCAGCTTTACACTTTTATTCACACAGACTTAATTTGAGAATGTACTTATAGTTGAGGATTTTATCAACTGGAAGCCAAATTCACAGCTCTCGCTTCAAACCACATTGACTGGGGCACAAATGATATATTAGAGCTTTTATTCTCATTCAAAAGCGAAGACAACTTACATGAAACAGAAAGCTTTCAGTAAGTTGCCTTGAAACCCAGTTCTCATCATTCTTAATGTGGGAGTAGCTATACTGTATATGATGTACAGTAACTCACTCTAAAGGAGACACATTTTGATGGGCCACCTATAAAATATAAGTATAAAGATTACTTCACAGCAGGCGTTTAGACATGAACACACCAGAAACTTACTTGTACCCAAATCTGTGAAATACAGAGTGAATATTTGGGCTGCAAACTGAGTAGAAAATGGGCTGGCCTGCCAGGCTGAAAGGATGGTCATCAGTGATACAAAATTCTAACCAGTAACCAGTTGTTAAGGGCTAGAATTGGTTAACTACTTTATTAGTGACCTTTATGATGCAGAGTCCACTCTCAGCAAGTTTCCAACGATACTAATTTGGAGGGGAAGGGGAAGGGGAAGCTGTCAATATGCAAGAGGTCAGGCAATGCTATTCTGAGCATCCTCAACAAGGTTGGACAAGCGGGCTGACAGAAAACTCATGAAGCTTAACCAAAGCAAATGCACCATCCTGCACCTGACACAATCACCCCACCCAACAGTCAGGCTGGAGCAAACAAGATGGAAAGGACAGCAAACTGAACAGGATTTAGCAATGGGCCCTTGTGACTAAGGTGGCCAACAATATACTGAACTTTACTTACAAGTACATAACTACAAGTTGGAGGGAAGGGGTTCTTCACCTCTGCTCCATGCTCTAGGCCACATCTGAGTTCAGTGTTGAATTCTCCAGTACAAAACAGACTGACACACTGGAGCAAGTCCCATGAGAGGCCTCAGAGACGGAGAGGGAGGCGGAGCACAAGATGTCTGAGAAACTCTAAGAGCCGAGTTCAGCCTTGCAGCGAGAACAGTGCGGGAGGGGATGGTGGCAGTAGGATGGGGTGGGGAGGCGCCACTGCTGTCTCCAGCTTCCTCATAAGAAGGTAGAGATGAGAAAGTCAGACCCATTTCAGCAACATGCAGCAGGACAAGGGCCAATGGTCACAAATTGCAACAGGAGAAATTCCAACTCTCCACTATGAGGCTAGTTGAAGAACGGACTGTGTTGCCCAGAGAAACAAAGTACTGAGCAAACCATGCGACCATACCCTGCTTTGAGCAGAGAGTTAGACTTCCAGATGCCCCTTCTAAACTACATGACTAGCATTCTGAATGGACCTCTTGCCATGCAAGGTAGCACCACTCTAGCAAACCCCTTTGATGTTACTGCAGCTGCCAGAGTTTGCTGATAGACTTTGAGAGATGCTGCTGTCATTGTGAAGCAAATACTACAGTTTGTTAAAAGCTGTGAAGCAGTAGCTGGAAAGGGGTTCTGCCACAAATTAAGAACTCTAAATTCTCCTTTCCTGCATTGTCCAGAGTATGCAAGCATAATGAGATGCATCCAACACACACTGCACTGCTCTTCTAGCCTTTTAATTTTAGAAACATTTAGCCCGTTACATAGTAGGTGATTATTATAAATACAATAATTAGCAAACTGTTATTCACAGACTGTCTCTAGAACACCTCCAAATAAAACTTTGACCTGGACATTTGCTAGCCAACGCTGCTAACCACTAATGACAGAGCTCCTTAAGGGCACAGGTATGTGCTACTACAAAACAGATGAAGGAATGACAACATGGCACTGGCGTAGAAATTTAAAAAAGCGTACCCGCGCTCACACATACTGAGGTGTCAGACTGTTACTGCTCCCCAACGTCCCTTCGTACACGCTAATGTATGTTCTGTATACTTACATTCTAATAATGTCCTAATACATTGCCACATCAGTACAATGCACATAGCTTTGTGGGCTCAGCAAACAGAAAAAATATTACTGGAATTGTGAAACTACACTGAGCAAATGGGTTTTGTTTACTTTGCTTTCCATCTGACCCTTGAGCACAAATTAATAAATTACCTGGTACTATTTTGAGATAGAGGTTAGAAAAGCTACAGCTTCTGTACCCTTACAGCTACATAAGGAAGCATCATAATTCAACTTACCCATCACATTAATGAGTAAAATCCACCTGATGTCCAATTTTTCTGAATGGAGAAACACCTTGTTATGAGGCTTCAAGGCCAGAAAAAAACCCCAAACTAGTACATATTTTAAGTAGTTGTTCATCCATCCCCCTGGAAACAACCTTGCTTTTCAGTTCACAAAATTCTCTTTTTCTTCAGCATTGGTCTGTATCTTGCCTCTGCTTTAAAGCTTTGCAACATGACTCAGCTCTTACCACTTAAGTAATTCAGAACAGCTGTGGGTAACAAAAGAGGGACCACTCTTCTTAAACTTACATGTCTCAAATCCCAAGTCGCACAGTCATTTGGATTAGCAAAACTCCAGCAGTTTTGTGTTCAATGCTACAATACATTACCACTTTAACAAAAGCAATTTCCAGTAACATAAAGGTTTGGTTTTTTTTTTACAATTGAAACTAGTAGATTTTGATCAATATTTGTCACAATGCATTTGTTTATTTTACTCAACTTGGTGCATACAAATTTTGTACCCAAAGAGTGACATACAACCTGCAAGAATTAAGCAATGTTACTTTTAATACCAGTGACTGTAGCTGTACGTTTTTTACATGAGTCAAAAAACGTCTATAGACTTTGACTTTATTTGAATCAGTTAAGAAATACTAATTTATTTTTTAAAAAATTGAAAACAAACTTTACATTTTCCAGAAGAGGTAATACCACCTGCATTGATCCTTGAGATCATTAATTGACTCACGGCTCTGCTACAAATTCCCATGTTCCTTAAGACAAAGGAACTTCTAACAAATAGCTCTAAAGAGTGACAGTTCTTGTGCTACAGCTAGTGCATTTTCTTATCCTACCTCTGTGATTATAATGTGTTACAGAATTAATGCCAATGTAGCTCTTCATCTGGGAGATGCTGTTCCAAATCATCTTTTAATAGGCACCACTAAGCACAGCTGTATTTTTTTATCCACCAAGTACTTCAGACATACAAATAACAAAAAATCAACTCATTCCTTCTTCAGGTAGTTTAGAGGTTTCACTGTACTAGCTAAAACATATATGAAGATGGGAAAAGAGAGAAAGCTGGATATTAACATTAACTTTCTGATTTCTGCATGGTCACTTCCTAGGCCTTGAATAATGACCTCTCACAGCTATAAGCAGGCAAAAGAGCAATTTCTCACTATACTGCCGCTGTCACGTCTAACAAAGTTGCAGTAGAGACTTTACCTGATGAACCCAATTCAGCACTTGATGACTTACAGGTGGAGCAGCACTGACAGGAGTGGACGCTTACCAGGTACCATGTCTCAGTTCACAAATCAAATGCATTTACCTTTGTACAGTACAAAAAAGGGCTGTTCTCCCAAATCTCTGTAAGATGTAAACTTTAAGTGGAAGTGATTTTACCATGATCTTTAAATTATATCATCTGCCTCCCTGTGGTAGGGGTAGCTCTCCACTTTCCCTCCTTACAACCGAGGTTTGATTTTTGAGCTTACAGTACGGTTTGATTTAGCACCTTGTTAACATTCATGATTAATGATGAGTTATATCTCCACAGTGTTGTATCCCTGATGAGGGATTCTTTGGGAAGGTCTCCTTGAAGGGGCATCCGACAGTGATAAATGAGGGCAACATCCATGGGAACATTCACACTGTTCCCATAAGCACGTAGGACAGAGTGGACTGAAGTCTGAATCACCTTCTGTGGATCAACTATCATTTTCCTGGGATTGATTACATCTTTTCTGTCAGGCTCTCTATGAACATGCTGTAATATGTTAACACCCGGCACAGTATTCCAGGATGAAATGTTGAACATGTGAGTAGACATGGTTTCTGGGAAGATATGGTTCTCAAAGAGGAAAACACCAGTCCCTGGGTTTTGCTTCTGAAGACTGCTCATCATTGTTTTCCAGTCTGGATGCTTAAGGGGAAGAATTATTTCATCAACATCATTAAGAACCACAAACTTGCTCCTCTGCATGTTACGGTATACACAGTCATTTAGCGCTGTGATTTGTCCATAGTAGCCAATGTGTGTTCCATCCTGCATGAACTTCCATTCAGAAGAAACCTTGAGGTGTGAGTTTATTGGCCAGGGAATTATCTCTACAGTTCCTTCTTCCATATAAAACTTTAAGACTTTTTCCATCAGAAGGCTGCAGTTGTTCTTGTAGATCACCACTTTCTGTACCCCAAGAATCTTGTACATTTCTACACTCTGTATAAACTGCAAGATGTTGTTGTAATTTCCAAACATGGCAGAGATGCACACAGTGAAGTCAACAGCAAAGGTCTCAGCCTTGCGGTTTCTAATTTCAAATCTTGGCAGCTGGTCAATATTTCCATGTGAAGACTGATGAATTGATACGTGTGTTGGATCGCAGTTTTCAGGTTCCAAACAAACTATATCTGTTGCACCGTAAGGGAATCCAAACCTGTCTGAATGAACATCAGTTTTTGCTTTTGATACATATATCTTTCCATTGGGCTGACAGCAGAACCAGCAGTATAGTTGTTTTACTTCTTTATGGTGAACAATCCCTATCACACGAGTGACTTTGCTTTCTCTGTCATCAAAGTATGGGGTTATAATAAAAGTTCTATTATCTTTTAATGCTGTTATTGTACTATTGGTAATTTTCCCTCGACATCTACTACCTTCTTGAATTATTTTTGGCAGGTGAGAAAGATTCTGTAACCTAAGATAAGAAAGTGTGACCATTGAAGTTAGAGTAATAATGCAAACAGCACCAGCAAAGTAAGATTTTTTCCCTCCACACATTTTGAATGTATCTAATGTGGATGTAAATTTTGTTGTCCTTGCACTTTATGCTGCCGCATCTGCAGAAAAGAAAATATGTAATATGAGATAATACTGACTTATGATCATTGCTCAAGAATTTCACAAGCAAGATGGGGAGCAAAAATCTTTCACTCTGCGCTGACTTAATCAGAGAGCCAGCTACTGTGCTTTTATGAAAAATCAATCACAGAACACACCTTTAATGGGATGGATAATACTGTATGTGACACCAAATGCCTCTATATGTCAAATGTGTGGAACAGATTCAGTACATGGAGGGCTCTGTGAGAGAATATGATAGAGGCCTATAGACAGGAGAACAAGGAGCCATTATTCATTATTTTCTGTAATCCAAATTTTAGAACATCCAATTAAGTAATTAGGCAGTAATTTTTAAATCAAAACACACCCCCATTTTTTTTCTCCCCTACATAGTGTGTATGTAAATTATACAACAAAAAAACCTCATCAAGACTTCTCACAGACAAGGTAGTTGCAGGTATATAAATTAAATGTATATAGAATTAATCAAGCTCATAAAAAATATGGTAATTGGGGATTGTACATGATGGTCCAGACACAACCTCTAATGCAAAAATTACCTAACTTGTAGTTCACCAGATGGGACAATATATATAATAGGGGAAGGCCAATTAACACAACTCAGCAGAAGACAGGTGAAATCTCTGGGGGTATCAAACATTCTCAGTTATCAGCTCTCCCCTGCTTAGCACTGTGCGGGGCAGGGCTTGCAGGGAAGGTCACGTCATACTGTGCTCGCTGGAGACCTGGGCCCCTCACACTGCATTAATCTGGCTCAGCTCCTGGCATGGTTTGGGCACCTGCAGGAACGGATCGGCATCCCCTGAGCACCTGGGTGGCCAAAGTCATTAGCAGCACTCGTCCCTGCAAGTGTTAATGCCTGACAGGGAGCTCAAGGCACTCTCCAGCAGTAACTTCTGTGAGTGGGGTTCAGATTAACATTTCCTCTGCAAACTCATCTTTAGGCATCCCGATATGAATCATAAGCAGTGAGGTGACAGCAAGTCTCTTGAAAGACTGTTTGTACCACAGAGATTCTTGGATTCATTGGTAAAATGGCAAGATGGAATAAACTATGATTCTATCGCACAAGTATGAAGAAAACATTTCTAGTAGGCATGCCATTGCTGCACAAATCCAGCTGCTGAGAAAGAAAAATCATATCACTAAAAGATATATAGGTATATATTTTGTAGCTAAACCAGACAGCAATGTCGTTAGGCGTAGCAGATATTGGAAGATTTTATTTCCTGAACTTTCATTTACTTCTCAAGACTCCTAACAAAATCACTTGCTTAAGTACTTAGCAATCTAAGTATCTTCAGAGAGTGTGCACACGCTAAATATCTAGCCATAATTTTTCCAAAGCATGCTAATCAGTCTATTCCAAAATAATAATTAAACCTAATATTTCATGCTTTTTTCCCCCATTTCACACATTGTGTGTAGCTAATTTGAGAGCCTCTATCTCAATACTGTTTGGTAATGGACAAGAAAACTAGTATTTTCAAAGAAAAGTAAGGAATATACAAATCTAGAAAGAATCAAAGTCCATAGTTTTGTTCCAGATACCATACTCAGCAGTTCATAACTCTGACGTGCCTAAATTGACTGGCAACTTCATCAATTACTTTGAAAAATTCCCCTAGGGTCTGCTTTTCTGCTTAAACACAGTATTTCCCAACCAGTAAAATTTAGTTTCTGAATACAGCAATCTAGCTTCTGAACCTCAACTGAGTTTAGGCAAAAAATAATTGCCCATGTCTTCAGAATAACGTGCAATATTTTCATAATTACTCTTCCCTGGAAAAGCAAGGTAAGAACAACTATGGTCACAATATACCATACGTTAAATATGCCCCATTTGCCAAGGCTGATGTGATTTATAGCAGCCTTTCCCAGCTACCAAGAAATTGGTTTACTGACTAGAACTGTCATAGGGCACCAGAAATCTCACTACATGGCACCAGGCACAAAGCAGAACACCAGCAGACACCGACTCCGAAACGCAGAATTGCCCCCAGAAGTCCTTAAAATTTGGAGCAAAACTGCAAACATACGATGAGAGCCTGCTACTGTCCCACAGCTTTCTGCTTTTGTGACTAACAACTCCAACTTTCAAATGTTTAGTAAAAAGACTTGCAAAGTCAGACAAAAAATTTTCCTCTTGTTACATATTTTAGCATTCCTACAAGAGAGAGTAGGTCACACTGAACACTTAAAATATTGTTCAGCCTTATAGAATAAATAGTTTTTACTAAAGAAATCTTAAAACATGTTGACATTAAATAATACAATTAATTTATTCCCTATTATTTCTTCTGCTTTTTCTAGCTATAAATAATGATTAAATATATGTATCTTTCCAGTGTTTTGAACACTGAACATCTGAAAGAAAAAAGTACCTTTTAAAGCAGATAGCTGAGTGAAGTTCTGTTCAGCCCTCCGTTTAGTTTTTGGTAAGATGTAACCTACAAGTTATTTATTCTAACCAGATAAAAACTTAAATAGTTTTAAGATAAATCATAAGAATTGTTCAATACAGAATATACTGAAGGAAAAAATGCTGGTACGTTACCTAAGATGATTGCCGACGGATTTTATTTTATATAGTTGGTGTTCTTTAATGTCAGGAACAGCAGCCACACCTACCAGAAAAACAAGTTTTCCCTCTCTTGAGCAAGGCTTCCAGTTGCCTCCCAAGACGTAATTTAAATTATAAACTTGAGTGTGGAGTTGTTGAAACAAATCAAACGTAGGTGCTGGGGTGATTTTTTTTAAGGCCACTTAAGTTTCCTTCTGGAAATTAATCCTGCATATCAATACATCTGCAGCTCACACAAACACTTAAACAGAACTGGAGAAATACACTATGTATCTGTATTTCTTAGGCAATAATTTCTTTAGTACTCTAGGCCTAATTAATATAGGTAAATAAAGAATCTGATGAGGATCTGTGGGGGAGATCTGACACAACAGCAGGTTCTAGAAGCAGAGAAAAAGAGCAAAATATAGAACTCAAGACACACCAGAACACAGAATCTTAAAGAAAATAAATATGTAATTATTTGAGGAGTGAAATTCATGGTTTCCCAACACATGACTCATGAATTTTGATCCTCTGAAATTACAACTCAGATACGTAGTCAGATTAATGAGGAACACTACATTTATATATATTTATATTATTTATATTTATACTTATATTACTATTCAATTAGAACATGAATACAAGTTATGCACATTTGCTTTAATACTATATTTAGCTAATGGTATCTACAGCTGCTTTGCATCAGTTTGTTCTTTTTCAGTATTCTCCTTAATAGCAAAAAGCTTTTCTTCTGCCCTATTGCATTTATGAACTGCAGTCACATCACCTCCTAGCCTTTGGAGTTGTTCCTGTTTCCTTACAGAAGACAGGCCGTTCTAATATTGTCTCCTAAGAAATACTCTTCCTTGACCACTTGCTTCAATGCAGCTGGCTGAGCTCCAATGAATCTCTGGCACAGGAGACCAGAAATCTTGTCCATTTGTACATGGTAGTGATAAACCCTCACGATTGTTGGAAATTTTCTTTCTTATATATATAGCATATGCTAGGTTTATATTTTTTGCATCACATTGCACAGATACATCCGAGCTTGTCATCAGCCATCATGTGCCATTAACACACCTACCTAGTCTCTCAGCCAAGCACAGTTACACAACCTGTTTTCCTCTGCAGCAAGGTAATAATAAAGAGCTCTGGTCCCAGTTCAAATCACAGAATCATCGGATGTTTTGAGTTGGAAGGGACCTGTAAAGATCATCTAGTTCCTGATGATCCCTGACATGGGCAGGGACATCCTTAACTAGATCACGTTGCTCAAATTGATCACGTTTCTCCTTCTTTCTTTTGTGATAGTCTTTCTAAAACCTTGTAAGGACCAAGACTGCACTTAAAAGCTTGCATATACTTAAATAATCTTTTTCCCCCCTTCCTGAACTAACAAAACATTGCACCACTATGTTCACCATGCACTTACTAAACACTCATTACAGCTTCTTCAGTAGCTTGTCTGAATTTTTAGAATTTTGGAATGGAACTTATTCAGTTTCACCTTCCAACTGAAATTTTGCTTTCACCTTTGCTGTACAACTTCTATTTTCAGACTTTCTTTTCCTTCATCTTTCTTTAACCCTCCACAATTAGCACTGTCCTTACTAAAAGGTGGAACAAATGCTAATTTAGCTGAAGAGCCACTCCTAGTTTATTATTAATCTCCCCCACGTTATCTACATTGCAGCCTTTTTTTATAACTTGTTTTATTTCCATTGAGACAGCTGAATACCTTTTATGCTGCTCATTTCAGTAACTTCACAAAGTCTACATTGCATTTAATTCTTGAAAACTCTTGGCTTGTTACTTTATTTCCTGGTCTAGGGAGAGAAAAGGGGGCAACTGATGAGATGTGACTGCAAAGTTTCAGTCACTAACATGCAGATTTAGATTCAGTGGTAGATAAACAGCCTAATCCGTGGCTTATCCAGTGCTTTACTAAAAAGCCACCACTGACAAATTGCCTTATTAATTTATTATTTTTGGGAACAGTTGTTCTCTATCCTCTGCTTTATGCTTTTCACCAAAAGTAACACCACAAACCACTGGTGCTTGAATAAAAATTCCAAAGATTAACAATCATTTGCCATCCTTACCTAGATTTTCTGTTGCTAATCTTTTGATAGCTTATCTTTTTTGAAACACCAGAGTCCTTCCTTTGTTACACAATCCAAATTCCAAAGCATATTGTTTGAAGGATTAAACTGAGGGAAGAATTATTCCACTATTCATAAAATATTGCTCTAAAAAAACCCTAAGCTGGCCATTTCTATTCTAAATACAAAGAAGGTAAGCCAGGCCAACAGACACTGTTGCCATATACTTAATTTTTGTTATTAGAACTGACAAACTGCACATTTCCCTGTCCCTTCCAACCTAGGTGATTCTGTGATTCATAAACTTCTCTGTTATAATCTGCTGTACATCCCTAAGCCAAATTTCTCCAATTGAAAATAATTAGTTTGTGTCCTTTGAAAACAAACAGAGCAGGCAAATTAAAAACTGCATAACAACATTTAAAAAACTGTTATATCAACTTTTTGTCTTTCACACAGTACTTGTTTTAGCTGGGACAGAGTTAATTTTCTTCATAGTAGCTCACAGGGTGCTGTGTTTTGGATTTGTGACCAAAACAGCATTTAAAACCCACTGGTGTTTTAGGTACTGTTGAACAGTGCTTACGCAGCATCAAGACCTCTGTTTCTCAAGCTGCTCTCCCTGTTGGCATCCCAGGAGGAGGGCTGCACAAGAAGTTGGGAGGGGACACAGCCAGGACAGCTGACCCCTAATAAACACGGGAAACCCCATGCCAACCACACTGTGCTCTGCAAGAAAAGATGGAGGAAGAACGCAGAAGGGGGAGATATGCAGCATTATGGCATTTGTTTTCCCAAGAGCCCTGCCTTCCTGGAAATGGCTAAAAACCTCCTTGCTGATGGGAAATGGTGAATGAATTCCTTATTTTGCTTTGCTTGTGTGTGCAGCTTTGCTTTACCTCTTAAATTGTCTGTACCTCAATCCACAGGTCTTCTCACTTTTGCTCTTCAGATTCTCTTCCACATCCCGCTGCCAGGGCGTCTGTGCGGTGCTCAGC
Organism: Gallinago jamesoni; assembly: GCA_025769975.1. Lineage (NCBI taxonomy): Eukaryota > Metazoa > Chordata > Aves > Charadriiformes > Scolopacidae > Gallinago > Gallinago jamesoni. The sequence continues at coordinate 5,855,673 of JAOQGH010000007.1, read as the reverse complement.
TGCCTGCCTCGGTTAACACACACCAAAACCACTCTTTGAAGCAGTTACGCATTCTTTAAAGCGAAAGTAAACTCCAGGCTTGGAATGTATCCAGACGGAGACTTCAAAAAATTGGGTTGTACAATTAATATATAACTTTAACTTACCGTTAAGCAGTTAGCACTAGTACCGAAAAATAATGCTACAGCTGACCACCGTCTCATTCACTACTCCTTGAGTGGAAATAAAATCCTGAGACCGTCCGATGCCAGACTCAAACCCCAAGCAGGACCCGCAGCCCGACACCCTCCTCGGCCCCGGGTTTGCCCAGAGGAAGATGCTGACAGCGGCGCGCAGGTCCCCCCGCTTCCGCCGCCGGGGCCCGGCGCAGGCACAGCTGCGGCGGGGCGCCAAGCTGGGCCAGCGCTACCGGAGCCCTCTGCGGCATCGGAACCGGCAGCCGTCCCCGGTGCAGCTGCCCAGGCCCGGGGGAAGGCGGGGCCGCTCGCACTCGCCGACGCACCGCGGGGCTGGAGTCCCGGCGCACCGGGACCGTCCTGATGCCGCCCCGGTGGCAGCGGGGAGCCCCGCTGGGCCTCCTCTGGGCCGGCCGCTCCGGCGGAACAGCGGTCGCTGCCGCCACCGCAGCAGGTTCCCGGGGCACTCGTAGGGGAGCCCCGCGCAAAGCGCGACGCCGGGGCGGCCGGTGCCGGGAGGCGGGATCGGCCCAGCGGGATCGGCCCAGGCCCCGCGGGCGCCGCTAAGCCGCGGAGACCCTCCCTCAGGCGACATCCCGGCGACGACCGCACCGTCAGTACAGGAGACCCTGCAGCTGCGCTGGGTTTTGCTGGAGGAGGTCTCTGAGCTTGACCCCAACGTTTAACTGTCAGTTCATCTAATTAACTTGTATGAAATGGAGAAACACAAGCAAACCAATTTTTTCTGGAGGACTGGAGGAAAGCAAGTATCACACTAGTCTACAAAACAGGCAAGGAGGAGGACCCAGGGCACTACAGGCCAATTAGGCTCACCTGTGTCCCTGGGAAAATAATGGAGCGACTCGTTCTGGATGTTATCTCCAAACACATTGAAGATAAAGAAGTTATTAGAGGTGGTCAACATGGATTTACCAAGGGTAAATCATGTTTGACCAATCTGATAGCCTTCTATGATGTTATAACTAGATGGCTGGATGAGAGGAGAGCAGCAGATGGCATCAACCTTGACTTCAGCAAGGCTTTTGATACTGTCTCCCACCACATCCTCATTAGAAAATTAAGAAAGTGTGGGCTAGATGAGGGGGCAGTAAGGTGGATTGAGTCCTGGCTGTGTGACAGAACTCAGAGGGTTGTCATTAATGGAGCAGGGTCAAGTTGGAGGCCTGTAACCAGCAGCGTCCCCCAGGGGTCAATATTCAGCCCAGTCCTGTTCAACACATTCATCAATGACCTGGATGAGGGCACAGTGTATCCTCAGCCAGTTCTGATCATGATAACAAACTGGGAGGGCTGGCTGACACTCCAGAGGGCTGTGCTGCCATCCAGCGTGACCTGGACAGGCTGGAGAGCTGGGCAGAGAAGAACCTAATGAAGTTCAACAATGGCAAATGTAAGGTCCTGTACCTGGGGAGGAAGAACCCCAGGCACCCATAGAGGTTAGGGGTGGATCTTCTGGAAAGTACTACAGAGGAAAAGGATCTGGGAGTCCTGGTGGATGGCAGGCTCTCCATGAGCCAGCAATGTGCCCTTGTTGCCAAGAGGGCCAATGGGATCCTGGGCTGCACAGGGAGAAGTGTGGCCAGCAGGTCGAGGGAAGTCATTCTCCCTCTCTACTCTACACTGGTGAGGCCACAACTGGAATACTGCATCCAGTTCTGGGCTCCCCAGTTCAAGAGGGACAGGGAACTACTGGAGAGAGTCCAATGTAGGGCAACCAAGATGATTAAGGGATTAGAGCACCTCCCTTACGAGGAAAGGCTCAAAGAGCTGGGGCTCTTTAGCCTCAAAAGAGAAGACTGAAGGGAGACCTTATCTATATTTACAAGTTCCTAAAGGGTGGGTTGAAGGATGTTGGAGTCGGACTCTTTTCAGTGCTTTCCAGTGATAGGACAAGGGGGAACGGGCATAAGCTGGAACATGGGAAGTTCCACTCAAGTATGAGGAAAAATTTCTTTACGGTGAGGGTGACAGAGCACTGGAACAGGCTGCTGAGAGAGGTCATGGAGTCTGCTTCTCTTGGGATTTTCAGGACCCACCGGAATGCAGTCCTGAGTGATGTGCTCTAGGCGTTCTTGCTTTAGCAGGGGAGTTGGACTAGATGATCTCTAGAGGTCCCTTCCAACTCTGTCAAATCTGTGAATCTTTTCAAAGAGGAAGTTCCACCGAACATCTGATTGCCCAGCTGTCACTGCCAGCAGTGCTTGGCGGTTCAACATTCTGACTGAACCTTGATTTCATCACTGAAATAAGAAAGCAAATTTCAGATTTTAATACCAGAAGATATTACTTCATACATCTATACTGGTATGCTGTTTAATGCAGGGCACATCATTTTAGTAGTGGATGAACAGTGGACGGAACAGGATTTTTTCCTGTTAATTTCAGTGGATGGAGCTGAGAATCCAAGTGTGTAAATAAAGTTTAATGGTAAATACAAAGAAACTTACCTTGCTATCCAAGTCTAGATGCAAGATTGGGAGTGATAAAACAAACTTCTTAGGAAACCAACAGGATAGCTTCATCTCTACTTCTTTGGACTTTGCAAATCCCACTGAAAGAACTGCATTTTTGGAGGGTTTTTCAATTTTCTATTAGAGGTCTGGACTCTAGTATTTTTACTATTAAATGGCTACACACTGTGCACTATAAAGTCTGTTCAACTATACATATCATTCATTCACAAATAAAACATGCTTGCTGCCTTTGAGCTACAATGTTCCTTCTATACCTCTACTATTCTTTTTCAGAATATTTTATTGTTAACAGCATACATACTCTGCACATTTTTAAACATACAACCAAATGCAATTGCTGTTGAAGTAAACAAACTTGTTTCTTACATTAAAGTATTTAATTAGTGAAACAATCATTATCAATGTAACAAACTGAAAAATACAGCAACTTGATACAAGACTGAGGTAACAAAATACTTGTCCAAAAACCTAGATTCCAATGCCAGGGTTATTATGGGTGAGACAGGTCACAATAATTATAGAAAGAATCCTTACACAAATGGCATGCAGTGAACTGCTGGAAAATACAGCCAAAAATAGTGCAACAGTTTTCACACAAAACAAACCAAAATGTTGAAATTGGTTTCCGTTATAATGTGACAAATAAGTTGCAATTTGAAAACTATTTTCTTTGCCTCATTTTAGTGCTATTTGGAAAAACATGCATTTTGGCACTGAATTACATAAAAAATTGCACATCAATAAATTAATAATATTGCTTATGTATATTTTGTATCTTCACAATTCTGAAAATAGTAATTCTGAGATAATGTTTAATTTTACACAACTATTGCAGCTATTCTCTTTGATGGATGAAAACTTGGATGGTTTGAGATATTTTTGTGAAAATGCTGTATTAATCAGTACTGGTATGCAGTATGTTGTATTTCAATAGCAGCTTTCAATTCACATTAAAAGTACCAAATGGCAGCAAATAGTACCAAATGACAGCATAAACCCTCAAATCAGCAGCTACAAACTGTTTAATATTTTAAAACTAATTTCAAATCGCCTTAAGGTATTTTAATAGTATTCTTACACTGCCACCTTTCTGATTTTTTTAATATTGTGCAGCAATTTCACAACTGGGCTATACTGAAAAGAAGATGCTTACCTGACTATTGTATAAAACTATTTTGCTATGTTCATCTTTCTTCTATATAATCCTTTTTACATTCAAATTATAGTAGTGTGAGGGAATTCAAGCTACTTTTGATGCAGTTTCAAATTCCAAGGTTTTTAATTGGATTTGAGTTTGAGGATTGAGTAGGATTGAAGGGTTTAATTTCTCTACAGATTCATCTTCCTATAGTGACAAATGACTTGAGTATCAGAATCACTCATAAATACCGCCTTTCATTCATGCCACGCTGTTTTGGGGCACATCATGGTTTCTGGCAAAGAGGCTTCCTTTCTGTTTGGGAATTTGTTTTACAAGCGATTTGAAACAGACCCTTTTGTAACTTCTTCTATAGGCTCTATGGCTCATAATTTTGAGTAAAAGTGTATTTTCTGAAGGCTAGAATGCTCTATCTCTTGTACATACAATAATATATTTAACACTTTAGAGACCCTTAAATTCCAAAAGCCATTAAATTCTAAGTGTGTACAGGCTCATTCTATTGCTACTGCATCAATCAGCAGTTACTGTTCTTTTCAAGGGAGGCTTGTTAAACATATCTGGAAGTTGTTACAACACCCATTAGTTTATCTCAATTGCAATATGCAGGAAAAATGTCAGGAATCCTCATTGGTGTTCGCTTCCACCACATCACATTAGAAATTAGAAGGTATTTACATGCTTCTAAGACATTTTATATCAATAAGTGTTGCATTTTAAATTTAGCTTATATTGAAGACAGCAGGTTATTCCCTTTTAAGGGGAAAGGGCTACTAATAAAGTAACTTCAAAAAAATTCTTTTGACTTGAGCAGTTCTGTTTTGGTTAGTCACCATTTTGGTCATTGTTCTGCACATGGTTCAAACCCTATGAAGGCCAATAACACACAATACAAGTGGTCATAGGTGGCACATTCACTAAAATGGCAGCCTACATAACACATCTTCATTAATAATCTCATTGATAACTAATCACAAAAGTCCACAGGTGCAGAATAATTCAGATTATATCATATTCTAACAGTCTGAAGTTATTTACTGGTGACAGGATTTTACATTCAAAAGCTTCTACACTCTCTCTAATGGTATTGGATGCTCTGCTCTCACAGCTACTGATGGTTTTCCTAGTTCAAAGTTGCCTTAATTTAGCAAAAACGGAGAAAAAAAGATATAAATGTATTTTGCATTATCACTCTTTTCACACAACTCCCGAGCTATCAAAGAAACTTTATACACTTTCACATGTCCTGGGGCCTAAATGCAGTTTTCATCATCTTGAAAAGCTGGTAGGTATTAGGCTTCATTCTCAGGATTGTAACATAACACTTAAAATAATGCAAAAGTTACAGCTAACCTACATTTAACAATACAGGTATTCTTTTGTAGTTGATGTTGGAGAAGTTTCAAAATCAAAATTTAGAAAAACATGCAAGTCCACAAAATAAATACTCCTAATGACAGGGAGTTTATTCTAATACAGGCTCTGTTCAATTAAACTGACTTAAATTTTTTTTCACGGTTTGTATGTGAGAGGTCGGCTTGCAAATTTCTCCTCTATTTTTCCCAATCTTAGGAAACTCCCAAGAGGTTTTCTAGTCATTGACTAAGTCTGAATACTGATGCCTTATGGCAAGAGTTTCAAACAGAAAAAATGCTGTACTTAGCATGGGAACAGAAGGCCTCTGATCACAGGGATGGTAGGGCACAGCAGGGATACAGCCATGGAAGTAGAGAGAGTTCTGTCAGAGAAGGAGGCTCAGTTACACGCTTTTTTTGTTGTTCTCTGGACACTGGTGTGGAAGCTGCTTTGTACTTGCTCCACAGTCAGACGGTCTTGCTGAACTTTTACTGCCATCACGACTTCCTAACAGCAGTGCCATGGGCTAGTAGTGTCATAAAGATGCATCATGTACTGGAATTGAGTGGAGCTGAGACATCCACAGGAAGATGGAACAGAGACAACGACAGAATCATTCTGAGGAGCCAGGGCCATGTAATACACAACACCCAATTATCTGCTTCCTTCTACCGCGGGATTTAAGATGAACAACATTCAGACTGAAAAAAACCCCAAACTTGCAAGCAACTATGCCACTAGTAAGTGAATGGAAGATGACCTTTAGCATAACATAAATTTAAGCCTTAAATCCATTGTCAGAGCATTCCTGAGTAACATAACTGAATGAAAAGAAAACCAACTGTCCTGTGCCAAAATACATTTTTCCCAAATAGCTCAAATGTGAACAGCAGAATTGTCCAGAGATTTGATACAAAATCTGAGGCATCCACATTGCCAAGCAACTCAGTGCACTTAGATTATAAAAATGTTGTTCCACAATTTTCTATTCTAATTGACACTTTGCAGCAAGTTAACACTGTCAATCATTCTGTGCATTAGAAAGAATTGAAACCCAACATGGGCCAAATATTCTTCAGTCACACAAAGCAGCTTAACAATAAAAAGAACTGTTTAAAAAAGAACAGGGAAAAGATACGATGCCTAGTTTGTGGTCAAACATCAGTTCATGGCAGTCTCAGACCACAAAAAGTTGAGGGGTCCAGGATCCTGCAGGAGTCAGGATTCATCTTCTGCCCATCTAACTTGTCTGTGTTCACTCAGTGCATGAGACTATATCTGGTCCTAAGGACAACATTCACTTTCTGCTTTTATAAGCTATGTCAGAATCACTTTCAAGTTATGTAGGAAAGTGCTGAAATATTTGTGGCTGGCTCATGTCAGGAAAACCATTCTCTTCCTCCTTAGAGAACAACAGCCTGTTTCTTCAGTTTGGCACTTGAAGTTGCACCAGGCAGGAGAGCAAATTATTCGAATGACATTAGATTAGCAGGTACCTGAAAAAGATCATAAATTTTCAGCAGTATAATCCCTCTGAGACTATTACGGCATCGAGAAACTGCAAAGTTATGAAACAGAGTAGGGTGATCATTTACGATCTGATGTGAAAAGTGTGATCAGTTCCAACCAGGCCCAAAAGAGGGCTAACCCCATAACTGAAAGGAAAGAGAAAGACTCAAATGATTTTTCTATTAATGAACTATATATTTTCCACAAGAGAAGAATGAGGCTGCTATATAAAGGACAAACATCACATTTCATAGGACACTCTTCAACAGCAGTTACAGACCCAGTCATGAAAATCACAGAATCACAGAATGGTTGGGGTTGGAATGGACCTTAAAGCCCACCCAGTGCAATCCCCTGCCCTGGGCAGAGACACCTCCGACCGGACCAGGTTGCTCCAAGCCCCCTCCAACCTGGCCTTGAACTCCTCCAGGGATGGGGCAGCCACAGCTTCTGTGGGCAACCTGGGCCAGGTTCTCACCACCCCCACAGCAAAGAATTTCTTCCTGAGATCTCATCTAAATCTCCCCTCTTTCCGTTTAAAACCGTTACCCCTCATCCTATCACTACACTCCCTGATAAAGAGTCCCTTCCCATCTCTCCTGTAGGCCCCCTACAGGCATTGGAAGGCCGCTAAAAGTCTCCCTGGAGCCTTCTCTGCTCCTGAACCACCCTGACTCTCTCAGCCTGTCCTCACAGCAGAGAGGCTCCAGCCCTCTGAATGCCAGCATGTTTGCTTTCTGGGTCCATGAGAAAGCCCCTTCTGAAGCAGGGATGGGGTTACATCACTTGAAGAGTAAGTGTAGTGGTTATAATGCTGTTAAGGTAACCAAACCTATAGCTAGACCTCCACAAATCCTGATTTGGTGGAAATTCTGTAGTTTTAAATAATTTTTATTCCTCCTATTGAAAAAATGGGTCAATGTACGAAACGAGGCATTATGTCTGTCCCCACTGGATGGTGTGTGCAGAGAGATTGAAAAGAGGTATCTTTTCTAGTAAGGATTTTCTGGAAAATATGAAAAAGTGAGTAGAAATAAGTTTCACAACCTTACCTGAGGCTTGTTGCTTTTGCATGCATCATCCAAATGCTTATGCCATAATATTGCATGAAATCTTGAGCCAGTCTGGAACTTGTAAGCATTGCCTATAAAATAAGAAAATTAAAGGCTCTGGAATTGCAGACAGATATCTAGTTTCAAGGGATTCTAATTACTGTGCAGAAGCCAAAGTCCTGAAGTAAAGTGTTAAATTAATTTGCACCTCAAATGCTTGAAGAGGATGTTGCTCATATAATTTTATCCAACAGTCCTTGGGTGAAGGGAATATGAGAACATACGTGGCCTGCAAAGCAAAGTGAGGCCGAATTATAGCCACAGGAAAGACCACTTAGGTCACATCCAACTTACTCCTGGCTCCCTTCTCTTTGAGGCTGCTGTGGTTATTGCCAAACTTCTTATGAACATTTTTGTATTTGTGAACTTAGTTTTCTTCAGTGTCCTATCTCAAGTTTCCTCTATGCCTCATTATTTTGTAAATTGCTCTGTGCAATCAAGTCCTTTGTGCATTTTAGTCAAGACCCAAGAGATGCACTTCACACAGCTGGTGCAAATCCATGTCCACCACCAAAGTTGAAAATGTGAAAAGTGAAAGAAGCCTCAAAAATCTTTACATAACCACTCAAAGTGCAAAATAACTCTAGGGGATTTCTGATCTTTTGAAGTTTTTGAAGATTAATCAAGTCATAAGTTATTGCACTTCAAAATGAACTATTAAAGAGTAATTAAAATTACATAAAAGGCTTTTTTTGGTGAATGGTTTGATGCTTGAAGAATCTTCATAATATTCTAATTGGCCTCAGTGTCAAGATTTGATACTGACCAATCTTAAGAAAGCTATTCAGAAGCTTGGAGATTAGGGTATGTGGGCCCATGGATGTGCAGCAATCTCATACTGTTTGGGTAATTTCTACAAAACTTATAGTAACTGTCAAGAGACAGCGAGACCTCTGTAGGCACTAGAGAAGCACCACAGCATATTACAGAAATATGTTCAAATTTACCCTTGAAAATTCTATATTGAAAATCTCCCTCTTCAGTCTTTTATATGAGTGCCACTGCAAATTCTGTAATCTACAAACTCATTAATAGAGATTTATCTACTTCCTGTCACAGAAAAACAATAGAGATAATGTCCATCCTGCAAGATCTACCTTTATCGGGGTTATTTAGCTGGAAAATATCAGGATGCTCAGGGTCATCAGGCAGTGCCACCATCCAGCCCACAATGGAGACTTTTTTACCAGGTGTAGATTTATACTGGAAGAGACAGACAAGTCAGTCACAGCTGAGACCATACTAGGGATTAACTTTTGACTGTAAAAGTTGTGCAGACATTGGCTCAGCCTGGAACAGCAGGTACACTTCAAACACCCTTCCAGATCTGCTTATGAACATACATAAGAGCAAATTTAACACTTACATGTTTTCTTTCAGTGCCCCTTAAAGATTTTGCTCCAAAGTACAGAAGTGTTGATCCTGAAAGCATAACCCAGTATCTAGTCCACGAGGAGAGCTGAATTGGAAAGGAAAAAAATTAGGAAAAACTCTGCACATCTCCAACATTTCAAAAAACTATTCTCAAGCAAGTCCAAGTGCTAGCAAAGTTAATTTCAGAAGCAAGAAATGCAGAGTTAGATAGAGTGTCTCCTACTGTAAATCAGCCCAGCTACCTAAATTGGATGGTTGGTTGTGAATACAATCCATCTTACTTGAGTATCCCATAAATATATCAGGACTGATTGCTTCATAGCAAAATAGTGTGCTGCCTTCTACTGGACAGATCTTAGACTGCTGCATTTGATCACTAAAATTTATTGAGATGACATCTCTGCAATTCTTCAAATCTTTTAGCACTGAACAGTAGAATTACACATTAAAAATACCAATGAACTCTACAAAACCAAAAAATTTCCAAATATGTAGGACCATAGCCATGTGAAACCTGTGAATTTAGCTTAAGTATGCATTCCCATGGCGTTGGTGCTATGAGGCCCTGCAGCCTTCTCATGTCATCACGATTCTAAATTTCTACCCTCACAGAAATGCACGCGGATTTATAGAGCTGCTTTAGTCTTGCTCTGCTGTCACAACCTAGAGACATTACTTGCAAATACAGGGAGAAACAAAAATGCTGTAGATCAAAGGATATACAAAGGTTACAACCTTGTTATAACACAGTTAAAACTTTGAACAGAAAATGATTTTACAATTGATAACAACAAGGAACATTGTTTTGTGTGTGGTATCAAGCTGCAGTTTTAACCTAATCCTGGAAATTAAGACAGCCACTACTGAATAAGAATCACAGGAAGAATTAGAATTAGAATCACTTACAGTAGGTTTCTTGCCTTCTTTGAGCAGTGTTTTTCTTCTTAATGGACCTTCCATGGTAATAACTCCCGTGGAACTACCTAATGTGCAGCTGCAGGCCCCTGCTGGGCTAGAGAGACAAAACATTGACATATGCATTTGAGCAGACAAATAAGGACAAGAAGCAAACAACCTAATTTAGCTCTAAATATATTTTTCCTGTATTGCCTTACGTGTATTGTATCATCTGACACTTGACTCTATAATAGATATTTTCTAAACCTAGACATCACATGGGAACCAGGATCTTTGAAAAAAATCCCAAATCAATGAAAGGTTCCATTCTGGGGCCTTGGCATGAAAAAATATAACAAAACAGATAAATATTGAGGCCCAAATTCAAAAGGGAAAACAGGCAATTTTCTATTTTATTCTGGCAAATTACAGAAATTAGCTGGATTTCTGGAAAATTATGGATTAAAAGTTTGGTAGTAAGAGCTGTCAAAAATGTAATTTTATCTTAAATTTTAGCTATCAAAAAGATGTAGGAAATTACCTTGACTAATTGGAAAAAACTTGGGAAAACTATGTAACAATGCAAAAAATTTACTGTACAGTGATTAAAATATTTTTTTCTTTTCCCAGGACGAACATAGAGCTTCCTACGTATAACAGTGAGAAAATGCTACAACTGGAAGAACCCAAGTACAGGCAAAGTTAGAAATCTGAACAGCCATTAAGAACATAACAACCAAACACTAATTGGCAGGTGACAATCTGCTAGAACTATCTGCTGCCAACCTCTCTCCATTGCCAGTCCTGCTATTCTTATAAGGGCCAACGAAGTTTACCAGAGTCAACTAAATCACGTCTAATAATGAATACAAGGCAAAGGACATGCATATGATCTACCACTCAGTTGTGAGAGGAACACTATTCTGTCTATGAACAAGTATGAGGGCATCATATAAACACACACCAGTGGAAGTGATACGCACAGCAACACCCTCAAACTGTAAGGAGAGCCTCTCAGACTGGCAGGTGCATCTTCTTTGATTAAATAGAATTGCCTTTCCTGTGCTAATGTGTATTCTTGCCAGTTCTAGTTTTCTGATAAAAGCAGCAGAAGATTCCAGAAAAGGAAGAATGAATGCAAGCATTAGAATTACTTGACAGTGGATAAGTGTAAGAAATGTATTTTAGGGAGTAATTCTACTTTGTGGATTTAATAGACTTTTCACATTTTTATCTTCTTATATTTTATATTTCTAGCTTGTATAATTTTTGAAGCAAGTCTACAATGGACACATTAAGAGTGTATTTTCCAGAAACAGATATAATATTGTTCCAGAATTTATTCCTTTGCTTATTTATAAGTGTGCACTTTTATTCCTAACTTATTCTAACTTGTGCTGCTATCAGATGTTACCAGCTCAAGTAAAACAGCTGAACACATTATATCAAACTCTTCTACAAGGGCTAAAGCAAAATAATTTATACAAAATAAAAGCTGCCTAGATTTAAGCTCCAACTAAATCTCTGTATTTGCAGAATACGGTTTCGGGGCCCTATTTTCTTTACTGTTCATATGTACTTCTTCACTTCCCACTACCACAGAATTTATGAAGTCCAGATCAGGAATGGATGTAATCAATGATTTTTATCCCCCTAACCAGTATTATTTTCCACGTCACCTCTCTTTGGGCTGTAAATGGATTACTTGTTTTTGAAAGTCCGTGTCTTAGTGACTAGCAACACTGGGAGTTCCCACCTCATGCGGCATTGCAGATGTCCCCTCTCTTACTCAGGGTCCGAGGTAACACTGTTACTGTACAGTAACATCTTTACTGTACAAAATCATACTATAGGCCTCGGACCCAAACAGGTGTTACGGATAGATGCCCTTCAAATCAGGAAGTGAATTGTGAGAAAGGGTCAAGAAGGTATCCTTCTAACATCATTATTTGTCACAGAAGGCAAAGATGGCCTTCATGACAAACCTGCTTCTGTAATGTCATAAACCCAAAGTAAACAACAGTTTTCCGCAATATGGAAGCAGATACAATTATTTAAATCAATACCTAAACTGAATTTCATCTGAACGGGCCATACCCCTGCATTGATATGGTCATACAAGGGTACTTTTGGACAGAAAATACATTACGCTAGGAAAGCGTAGAGACCCAAATGAAAGTTTAGCACCATACACTGAGCAAGGCAGACCCTGAACTGTACCTGTAGACACAGCTTCGACTCCTAGGAGAATTCCGGATCGGTACCCTCCAGTTAGGCCCCAGCGTGGCATATAAACGACCCCTGTTCGTGAATGCAAATATCTGATGAGGGAAATTCTAGTCTGAGACTTCAACAGTTAGGGTTTGGTAAACATGACAGAGATAGTTCCCGCTTTTTTCAGGTCCATGGGAAGAAAAACACAATAACTTTACAGTGCTTTATTTCAAAAAGTTTGCCATTTTTTCCTAACTAATCAGTAATTTGATAAAAACAGCTATTGATTTAGGGCTTAGGGATCATTCATGAATTTCTTAGCTAAATCTGTAGAGTGCTCAGTGAGTGTATGTGAAGACTAACTCACCTTTCAAGCCCTGACGGCAGCTCCTCACTAAATTCTGAGCTTTCACTGCTATCTAGAAAAAGAGTAGTACAGAGAAGGAGTAAGAAAAACACCCAAGGGAAAATACAAGCCAATGTATGTGGATCACCAGAATAATCTTTTTACAGTGCCATGGAAATTGCTTACTCATATCATATTTCTTTATTGAAGTTTTTAGAGTTCACGGTAAAACCTAAAATTGGAAGAGGCTTACAGGAGCCTTCCCATTTATAATATCTCACTGGTGAACAAAGTCATCATTGTGTTTAAATACCAGACATCTACGTGTTACATTAATTTTCATTATACTGCTTTTCATTCAAAAGCTGAGCACTTAAGGAACACAAAATTCAGTTACTCTGTAAGACAATATTTCTACCATACCATCTGCAAGTCAATTAAAGTTATTAGACATGATATCATTGTTTGTTTTCAACAAGCAAGCACACCTGTAACAGAGGATATGCCAGCTGTAATACTGCTGCCAGGAGGCGTAACTAATCAATACGATGATATTCACGATGATAGTCCTTATTTCTCCTCCAAGCCCATGACTGATTTGTCCCTCCTTCCCTGGCACAGCTATTTAGCTCACAGTTTTAATTTGCCCAGGACTGATCTTCTAATGCTCAGTCTAACACATTGAGCTGTGCCTGTATTTTCAGAAGTTCAAAGATATCTCAGTGTCAAACTCTTCTTGGTCAAGTAACTTGCTATCCTTCACAGTGTACTTCCTATTCCAGAAGTAGCCTGAGTCACTTAGAAATGGCTTTTTCATGCTTAGGACACAAACTGTTGGCAACTTTGTTTTGATTATAATAACTATTGTATTAATTATAGTGACCACAATGCAATGGTGATCATCCTCTTTCACAAGTTTGTTTCATGTTTCTTCTGAAGTCTCAGGGAGCGCAGCTGAACTATTCTCCCATCTTCTAAAACATGTCGTTAAATTTTCATTTGTCAAAAGGCAACTTTCAAAATATATGTCCGCTTTTCAGTAGCACTTCTTTTTTTCCTGGTGAAAGCTGACAAACTCCCTGCATTCCATAGTGCACACAGGAAGACAAACTCCCTTCCTGCCACTTTTACAAACCCATCAGCAGTAACCCGGGCAAGCCGAGACAATGCACTTCTGCTGTGCCTTCTCCACGGAAAAGACCAGTCCTGGCCTCATCCCCTGCTCTGGGCTATCTGTGCGGGCTCCCGGACCGCCGGGACCGCCCGCGGGAGTGCCAGCCCCTCCTACCTCTGGAGAGGCCGTTGGCGAGCAGGCTGCCGCGGGGGTGGCCGCGGGGCGGGCTGTGGGGCTCCAGGACGCTGTCATCCAGGAGGTGGCGCGGACGTTCCGTCGGGAAGGTGGCACTTTTGCTCTCCACCACGCTGAACTGGCACATCATGCTGGAAAACGGGAGAACAAGGCAGATCCCCTCGTCCGGCATCTAACGGCAGCCCTTGGCTCCTGATACTTCACCCAGCCTTTGCCTTATCAATAGCTTATCAAGTAGCAGGCAATTAAACGCTACTACTCACGCTTCCCCTCTGCTGTACAGATGCTCCTTGACTATCAAAACAAGTTTCAGATTTTAGTGGTCTTTGTAAGTAATAATTATTAAATTTCTGCAGATGGTAAATTTTTCTACTTCTCTCCATACAAAACCTGAAAACTCTTGGTGGAGGCAAAGGAAGAACAACAGAAAAAGAGCCCTGCTCAGGCCCTGCTCAGTGGTCCTTCTCTGAGCTGAACTAACACACCAACGCTCTAGGACCCCAGAGAAGTCAGGTGAAATTTTTTCCTTGACTGTGAAATCTGGTAGATCCTGAAACCTTGACTGGGAGCAGGTGCTCTCACTTAGCTGGGTAAATGGCAGAGAAAAATGTTTCTAATCCGTATTACCCAGGTAAAACAGCACAAAAGCTCACAACTTTCCTGAATGATAAGGTGTGCCAAGCAACTAGTACATTTCCTTAGAAGTATTAGAAAGATGTTTAAAAATAACAAGAAGAAAAAATCAGTTATGCACACCAAGAATCCACAGACCAAGGTGGATACACAGCTTTCAAGTACTGCCAGGGTCTGGCAAAAATAATGAACCATCAAGAGAAAACCTAAAGAATAAACATAAAGCCTGAAACACTCTTGCCATACAAGAAATGGAGGGGACAAATACCAAAGTGTTCTGCCACTATCCTAAACCTTTTCTGAGGCACAAAACTGCCCAAGAGTGAGCACCCAGAGCACCCACTTGTTTCCCAGGCTGTGACTCTTCCTGTGCCTTGGCACTGGGGGTGTGGGCAGACTCGTGGCCACCGAGGCATCAGGGCACGTGGGTCTCCTGCTGAACTTCAGAATTGCTGACACGTCAGATGGACCTAAAAGACAGAGATCGTTCAACATCGAACTGATGCAAAACCCAGACATTTCACAGGCTGGTGTGTTCAGCCACTGATTTAAATGAATTGTTACAGATGCACCATTTCTGGAAGAACCGTTTCTTGCGCATTAGGGCTACATCATCCATTTCTGTTATGAATTCATCTCTATATTCTTGAATGTCTGGAAGTAATTTTTAAAACAGCTTTGCGCATACTTTTAACAATGAACTCCTACAAAAAGTCTTGGCACCCTTACAACAGCTGGATGTGCCAAAGTGCAATATGCAGAGCTATGAAGTCAGTTTGTACCTCGGGTGTGAGCAGGAATGTTCACATGTGTTTTGATTTTGTTCACAACTCCATGTTGTGAATAAACTGTAAACAATCTGCTCATACTGACTCACTGCTTGAGCATGTAAGAGAAAGCAGGGGCTTTTCATGTGTCTAATGGCCAGACAATTGCAGTAATTCTCAATCTTCTATGAGATGTCTCACTGCAATTATTCTTCCTCTCATTTTACAGGTTTTATGAGGCCTCATGGAAAACACGGACAAGCTGTTCTACTTCCAGTTCCTTGATGCTGTTTCGCAAAAGGCTGGCAGCAAACATTGCAATACAGTGGAGAACAACAGAGCTTATCATCATCCTCAGTGAACACACGGCTACTCCTGACTTCACAACAAACAGTTGAGATTTCATTTTTAAACATTTAGTTTTGGCATTGGTGCTTGTGACAGAAATGGGAACAGTGGTCATGAAAGTGGCTGCCTGCCCCACATCCACCTCCAGACTCAGTACAGCTCAGGTAACAGCAAGACAGATATCCCCCTGCATCACAGGAACCACTTCTTGGAGGCTCCAGTGACCTTAGCTCAGCCGGCTTCTGGCCTCTAGCCTAAAGCACCACCAAAAGGTCAACAGAGATAGAAACTTTGTGCTGTGAAAAATCACGTACAAGTACTATCAGAATCCTCACAAAAGCATCTGGCCTCAAATTAGTGACAACAGAAATAGAAAAAAAAATCTGAAACAAAACCCCAACAGGACGTGAAGGTGCACACGTAACAGAAATGGTTCTGAGAGGGTGGTCAGTCACTGGAACAGCGACCCAGGGAAGTGGTCACAGCACCAGGCCTGTCAGAGGACAAGAAGCAGGGAGTTGGAATCAATGATCCTTATGGGTCCCTTCCAGCTGGAGATATCCTATGATTCTATCTGGTATACAAGCTAGTCCATCTCTCCCCAAGCACAGAAGTTACTCATCCATTTCTTCTGCCTTGAACTGAGGATTCATGAGATACAAGATGAAACAGGAGAACCAGTAATGAGTTTGTTTGGTAAGAGGCAAAAAATAATGCAAATAGATGCAAGATGCTTTACTATCCATACCCACTCTGAAATATAGACTTATATGAAGTTGTATGCAATACAGGAATCAATTCCAAATTACTTGTATTTTCATTTCCCCAGAGCCTAGGAGTCAGGCATTTTATTATGAACTAGGTCATTACTATGAAAGTTTTCCTTCGTAGCAGTAGCAAAGCATAGCAAAGGTTTTCCATAGCAGTAAGGGGGAAATTCTCATCCACACAGTGTTCTGCACATTTGAGCAAACCGTTCATTGTGCTGTTTCATTAGCAATGAAAGGAGCCTCAAGACAAGCAGAAAGAGGAAACTTCTAGTAACACAGAGAGGGGAAATGAGTTCATTAGAAGAACCTTCAGTAATATAATATATCAGATCACCAATTTAGTGGAGAACAAAAAGAGAAAACAGTTTGTAACGCTGTTTTCTACCTTACTTCTATATACCATGCTAGAAAGGACAGTGTTTTTGCCTGCCTGTCTTTCCACCACACAATGGAGAATTTGTGGAACGTGACACAGGAGCAGGACTCACTGGCACATGTGGCTTCAGAGAAAACCTTACACTTAAAGACCACGTGCAGATTTAAAAAAGCACACTTTTAATCATTACTTCATCCAGAGATTCAAGCAGAACCATACATCTCTGAGGCTGGAAGAGGGCTGAGTACAACGTTCTGCCACATTTTCAATCAAAATTTTGTTGCATTTGGCCTTTAAGATGACATTGGGAGCTTTTTCCCTAGAGACAATAGGGTTCATCTTCCTCTTCTGCTGTGGAGGCTACGCACAAGTTAGAATATAAAGAGTATGAATCCCAGTGAAATTAGGTTGTGACTAGTTTAGTGTAAGAACTGTTTGAATTAGTATTTCAACATTAGGTCTGTCGCATTGCTAGCAAGAACATTTCACTAAAGTCTTTTACCACAAGTTTTCATTATGAATTCTTAAAATTTATGTAGAGACAAACCAAATACATTCAGAAGTTTAAGAAATTATTCCAAGTTCTTTTATTTGAAAACCTCCAGCCCTTCTGATGAACTAGGTTCACAAAAAGCAGTCCTCTCTACGTGCTTTGTTTATAGTTCCTTTCCATCAGATTTTTTTTCAACTTGTGAACAGGAAAATACTTAGGCCTACTGAGGTGTTTACTACCTGCTAAGAAGCTTAAAATATATTGGAGCTGAGATCCAGTACGAAGATAGTAGCAGCTGAAAGAGAATTTTCCTGAAGATTACGAGCATGTATCAGCAAGAGTTTAGCTTGAAACTCAGCATAAACTTCAGTGTTAATGTGGCCACTCTGAGGTTCCCATCACAGCTTGCAATGCATTAAGTCACTACTTGTCCCATAATTTGTCTGCAGGATTGATTCAGTTTTCTATTGTTTCCTGTTCTGTCATTCAGCTCTTCCTCTCTGGTGTCAGTTCTAAATCCTGACTTCCATTAAGTCATTTTGAGTGGATGACATTATAGTTTACTGAGAGCTACTAAAATATCATGTTTAACAAACTGTTGAAACTACAGCCTGTGAAAGACTAGCAATCTCAAGGCACAGCCCTAAATGAGCACCAGTATGGTGCAGTGCTTTTTCACACAGACACTATGCCACATGTCAAAATAACTGGTAACTTTTGTAATATGTAGGAGTTTAAAGGTTTAAGTTTCTCACCATGGAGGTCACAGAGCTGAAAGCCGTAAGGCTGTTTGATCAATTTGATTCTAAGACAACGATCACTGAAGCAAAGCATGGAGACTGCATCAAAACTACATTATCCAGAGAAAGAACAGCAAAATAACAAGTCTTGTGCTGATACAATCAAGCCATTACAAAATCAAAGTCAGCTAGATTTGACTTGAGGTATTTTAAAATATTTATAGCTTCAAAAGTTATTGCTATCAAAACCTACACAAAATAAGACGTTGTCTACCAAGAAAGTGCTTTGGGATTTTTCACTCTAC
Source organism: Gallinago jamesoni (assembly GCA_025769975.1). Taxonomy (NCBI): domain Eukaryota; kingdom Metazoa; phylum Chordata; class Aves; order Charadriiformes; family Scolopacidae; genus Gallinago; species Gallinago jamesoni. The sequence goes on along the minus strand of JAOQGH010000007.1, from coordinate 5,837,294 downwards.
GCTCCCTTTTTTTCGGAAACTAGACCCTTTCTTCTTTCAGAAAGAAATTATTTGCTGTGAGGGTGGTGAGACCTTGGCCCAGGTTGCCCAGAGAAGCTGTGGCTGCCCCATCCCTGGAGGGGTTCAAGGCCAGGTTGGAGGGCCTTGGGGCAACTTGGTGTGGTGGGAGGTGTTCCTGCCCAGGGCAGGGGGTGGCAGGGGCTTTAAGGTCCCTTCCAACCCCAACCATTCTATGATTCTGTGATTTAGGAAGCACAAAGTGAAATTTGCACTAATACAAATAAAATACAAAAATATGTAAAGATTGATCATTATAACTTCATTTTAGCAAGAGATTTTATTCCCCGGACAGTTTCACAACAGAAAAAGTTTGTTAAAAAATGCTGAATGATGTAATGTGTCTAAAAAGACTGCTTATCTCAGATTGAAAAAAAGATTATAGAATCAGACTTCAGGTTAAAGTACTGCCTGGCTTAGGTGAGATGTGTCGAGGGTGACAGAATTTGTGGAAATAGGTATAGGAACCTTACAATGTAAGGCAACAGTTGCTGCCTCGCTTCCTTGCTGTTCTACAGGGCAATCACAATTGCTTTCATCAGTCCTGTAAAAAGAGGTAATGGACTTATTCCTAGTCAGGTGCTTTCAGAGTAAATATGGATGACAGAAAACAGAATGCTTTGTGGGATGAGATACAGACAGAAGTATCAGAGCTGTGTTGGTGCTACTCTGTCTGGAGTGGCCACATTTTCTATGTGGTTCTGCATCTTCCTCACCTCCAAGCCAACAGAAGCCAAATATATACACTTTGGCTCTGGTAAGCCTGCTCTAAGGTAAAAATCTGACCTTGAAACCCTTTAGGAAGTCTTTGCATCTGCTCTGCTGTCAAGCACCTGTGCAGAAGAATGGTGGGAAGAATGGTGGGGTTCAGAACGCTGTGGGGCAGGCTGAGTTCAGCGAGACGCCCGGGGCGCTGAGGGTGTCAGCGTGAGTTATGGGGCACAGGGGAGATGACCTCATTTATGCAGAGGGGTAAGAGACAAGAGAGGCTGTGCCAAGGAGGATGCCAAAGAGGGCAAGCGGTGAGATACTGATGAAAACTGCACAGACTGAGGGATGTTTATGGACATACCAGACTGCTGAGCAATTAGCTGGGGAAGCTCTGCCTGATACTGCTGATAACAAAATTCCAGTATTTAAATTCATTTGAGATTGAATTATTTTGCCTTTTTTTTTTTTCCAATAAGTGAAGTCATCTGCTACTGCTAACTCTCCTCTTTACTCCCCTGGCTCCATTCCTAGTGCATACTGTTACCATGATTGCTATTCTGTTATTTTGCCTTTCATGGAGACAAAGCACTCTTAGCAGGATTTTCCAGTCAGCTGGCATGAACAAGGGTTAGTTTGGTTTTCATTATTTCTCAGCATCATTTTCAAGACCATGCTGACATGCACAAAAATAATGTATAAAAATATTAGAACATTATTAAAAATTTGTTTGCGTTAGGGAATGTGAGACAACTTCATCAGAGTGAGCTGAGTGCTGCTCAGAGATCTGTGGCAAGAACATTTGGAAAAGTTTACACATATCCCAAAGGATCTCACTGTTTTTTCCTTTGCATAATTTTTCCATGAATAATCCTTCAAATGTTATAAATGAATGTTACTTTTGCAATCCTTGTGTAGAACATGTGAACATTTACAGTCTCCAGAGCTTTTAAAAAAAGCAACAGGGTGAAGGAGTTACAGTTCACAATTTTTCTACACTAAAAATCTGTCAATAAACCAATAGTTGGCATCCAAACAGAAAACTGAAAATGAGTTGCAAACAGAGTGATTTTTTAGGAAGGTAAAACAGTCTCAACTATTTACTATTTTTTGGTGAGTAGCTAAGAAGTAAAGCTGATACTTACAGGCTCTGTTTCTAAAACTTAATAAAGACATTCCAAGCCACAGACTCTCTAGTTAAATCTTCGCTGTAAATTTTTACTGTTCTGTTGCCATTGTAACCAAAGTCAGTGGGTGATAATTAAAACTTTCAAACAGAAAGGCCTACTTACAAAACACACTTACAAAACACACAATAAAGAATTTAAAAAGAATTTTGTGCACAGAATCAAGAATGACACACACACGAAAAATCTAGAATGGCTATTGTAAAAACGTAGTTCTAATTTTCAGAGTATTACTTTACAATTCACCTAAAGCCTATTAATGCATACAACATGCAAGAGAGGTATATTATGGCTGCTTCTCAGACAAGAGCAAACTAAGAACAAGAATCAGAGCCTTTGGCTGCACCCACTATGCTCCCCAAGTCTGCTCACTCTCTTTGGAACCAGTATGCAAAGGTCTGTTGCTGCAGAGGTCAGGAAGATGATTTTGGTTACTGAAGGAAAGTACTCTTTTTTTTCAAAAGGACTATGAAGCATTTCTAATATACCATGCCCTGGGAGTAAAGGGAAGATAAATTGGACTTTATATTTCTGCCATGTGATCCTTGCTGCTGTAATAGTGTCCCATTCTAATCTCCACCTCCACTCTACATAACAGCAAAAGGTAGAGATATGTTTACAAAAAGCCATTTGGCAACCTTATTCTGCAGTGCATTTTTTATTATTTTTTTTTTTTTTTAATCTAAGGACAATAATTGGTATAGAATATTAGTCTACTTTGGCAATTGAGAATTTCTAATTCTAGAAATATCACTGGAAGGAAAAGATTAATTCACTGTTTAATTCCAGACTTTATATTTTTAATCTTCCACAAATCCTCATTCTCTTTTCATTTTTGGCATTTATGAAGAATATGTTAATTCTAGGGAAACATTCATATTTCTCATGTACTTAGAACGTAATATATTTTTTACATTATTTATTATCGTTATTTACAGTCTTACATTATAAATACGTATAATGCTTACTGACTGCATAGTAAGCACACTTGAGTTTATTTCCTTCAAATGCTTCCTGAACAGAGGTGATACTTTCACACACAGGTGAAAGTGAAATACACTTCAAGTGTTGCTTCTATGGAATCACTAATCATCAGCATTTGTGTTACTTACACTGCACCAGTGGAATGTGCAAAATCCTGACTTACACTTCAGCAAAAATGTTGAATTCTTGCAGCTGATTCTGGCAGGCAGTGCCTGAGCTCGGATGACATACCCACTGTGAAAGCACTGCCACAGGGAAACTGAAGTTTGGGTTCAACAAAATACACTAACCAATCCATCAATAAAGTAACGTTTGCAGAAGGCATTTCAGGTGACTGCTCTAAAGAATGAGGAGAGAAAAAAAAAAGGAGCAGAAAAGCCCCTTGTCCTCTGGCTGTTTTATATATTCCTAACATTCCTAGGGAGCAATAGCTGGCTAGTTAAAATATGCATCAGTAAACTAGGACATTAAAGAGACTTCTCTGGTAAGGAAGTCACAGGAAGTAATACAAAGTGATAAAGTTAAAAATCGTGCATGATCATTGTCTCCCTGATAACTTTATATTTGCTTTGACAGAATATTCTTCAATTTTTTTTGAAGCCTTGGTCTGTTAAAAAAAAAAAAAACACAGTGCACTAATTCTGTCTGGATGTAGTGGTTGAGAACAACATGTAAATCCCACACAGTTGTCTGGTATTAATTTTTTTTTTTCAAAAATGCTCAAATGATTTGTAAAAACTTGTAGGGAAAGTATCCTAGAGGAAGAGACTGGAAATAACTACAAGTTTGACACTAAGGCACAAAGTCTTCTCGATAGTCTGTAAACTTTTGTGAAGAAAACTCAGTTCTTCCATTTCTATCTAAAGTACAGCATAAGAAAAGCAGACACCAAGCACATGAAGCAATAACCAAGCACTTGCAGGAGGACTGGACAATCCTCATTTCCACAGAACAATTGGCTGCTGAAGCACTTAGCACAAACTATTTATTAGTTGCCAAAGCAACCAATAAAACAAATGGCAAAACTAAATGTCAACTCAGTGTTTACATGGAAAATGATGGTGTGGGATTTTTTTATTCTAAAACGCTGGGACTGCTGCACAGACTTCACCAGTGTAGTACACCTACTTCCAGAGCATTACAAATGTGCAATCATCTCAGTCTTACTGCCTTCTGTTTCCACATTTGCTACATTTTTTTACTCCTATATATTACATACTTTACATCCAACAAACCTACTGCTTCTAATTAATTAAAATAAATACTAAGAGTTCTTTAGCACCTCTCAAAACTGGAAAATGGACTGAATTTTATCTCAATAACAAAAGAGAATACACCTGTTCCATATTAATTAATTCAGATTCCTCGTAGGGTGGTAACATAAAACCTCTGGTCTACTTATTCTCCTCTCAAGAATTATACCAAGACCTACTTGGAAAAAAAAAGAAAAAAAAAGGGGGTGAGGGTCCATCCCTAACTATTGCATAACAAACCCCACAAAATAAGGACTGCCCACAGCTGAGGCCTGGCTGTTGCTAAAAAGGACTTCTAAGTGCTAACTTCATGAAGGGGTTCATTAAAAATCACAGAATCATGAAGACAAGTCTTTGAGTCCCTTAGTGTTAGGTATATTTTTCTGGATAAGGTAATTATTTTAAAATTATTTTATCTTTTTATATAGTTTCCAAGACAGGATAAACATAGTATATTTCAGAGAACAAGTAACCATTTTTTATATTCTGATTAGCAGTGCACCTTCAACTTTTCAAAACAACGTTAGGATGATAAAGAACACGCATAAAATTTTCTAGACTGAGCTACACTTGGTGTGCAAATTCTAAGGAACGTCAGCTGCTTAGAAGGCTAACTTATTTACCATATATCATATTAAATCTTTTCTTTTGTTCTGGGAAGATGTATTGAGTTATACCTTCCAGCTGTACCATAAATGCTGGGCACCTCCTAGCCGACACCACAGGAACACAGATGTCTTTAACAGCTAATTCAGCTGAACAGACAGCATGCTATAAGCTCTCCAGCGATGGCCTCTCTCTCTCAAACCATAGCAAGGCAGAATGAACAGACTTAAGTTGCTGCCAATGAAGTTGTGTGAATCACAGAGTTCCTGAAAGCATACTATTAAACTGTTTAAAGCTCCTTTTTAAATGTTACTTGCAACCTGCAGCATTATGGAAGTCATGAAATCTTGCTGTGAAAGCACTATTCTCAATTATATAAGCATTTGGCAATTAGATGAGACCATCTTAGCCACTAATATACCAAACATAGCTTGTTGTGAGACATTCACTTTAATCAGATGTCTGCCTCCTGTTCAAATTACTGGAAAACCAGTTGGCAACCAAAGCGGAAAATGGACACATGGTTTTCTCTAGTACTTTACAAACAGAAATACTGAAGGATTTAACTGTTTTTGTTGAGAGTCACACTCATAAAGATAATTTAAGGGGAAAAAAAGAAGCCCACAATTTCCCTGCCTGGAGTATACTTATATAGAAGACAAAGTCACAATGCTAGGAAGAAAAATCCATTTCCATCATCAGCACAAGTAATTATACTTTAGGACATGAAGAAGACACTATTCCCTGCACTTAAGTCCATTATAGACTTTGGAATTATCACCATGATATTGAACTTTTTCTCTATGTTTGGAAACAGACAGCAATGTATAGGGGGGGGGCAGAATGTCACTGAATGAGACTTCCTGCTACGAGCACCGTATTCACTTTTTGACCATCAGAAGAACTGATGACTGCCCTTATGGGCCAAGAACCATTATTTTTACCTTAAAATCACTATATTCAGATTCCTATGCTTTAAACTACTGATTGGAACATTAAACTACTGCCTAAACTATTTTTAGATCACCTCTTATTATAGCTTGCTGACTGCAAAGGGTTTACTCCTAGCACACAATGGCTGAAGTAGAAATAATCTCAAACTATAACTTGAATCCAAATAAAGTTGACTCAAATATCTTTGAATGTGCTATTTTTAATTCTCAATGGTCAAGTATCTCATTACTGATATTTGAGTATTTTAGCTATATTTCTATTTATTAATGTTGTGAAATAAACAATAAATTATTGCCTTCATGCTTAGTTAAATTTCAATTTTAATTCCTGCTAACTTACTTAACCAACCTTCTCCAGGAATTAATTTTCTTTTTTCAATAAAGTACACTGGATTCCCTTTAGAAGCATTTTTGCAGCCACATAGGTGCAGGTCACTGGAAAGTTCACGGGTATTATAAAATGCTGGTGGCATTCACTGTTGAACAGGTAGTGAGTGAGAGCTCTCTGGCTGAGCAAGGAATACAGCAGTCCACAAGTGTGTCAAGCTTTTGAAGGAAATACTAACAGAAGAATGGAGAACCAGGAATGACTCAAGACTTGATTTCTAGTTGTCATATTAATTCTTACACTGAATAAAGCAACTTTACAGACCATAGAGGGGCACCACAGATTCAGAGGTGGAAGTTCACCCTTTCCTAAAAAGGATTTGATCCCATCCTCTGGTTGCCCAGGGAAGCTGTGGCTGCCCCATCCCTGGAGGGGTTCATTCTTCAACCAAGGCCAGGTTGGAGGGGGCTTTGAGCAACCTGGTCTGGCAGGAGGTGTCCCTGCCCAGGGCAGCGGGTGGGACTGGATGGGCTTTAAGGTCCCTTCCAACCCAAACCATTCTGTAATTCTGTGATTCAACTGAGTAGGTTCTACTGAATATTGTCCCAATCAATATTTGTGGACTCCAGCTAGTTCATTGCAGTATAGAGCCATATTAGTTGCCTGGCTGAGGAGAGTTCAAAGTTGTTGTTTCCAACTTTGAAACTGTATTTTTAATTGCCTTCCACTACAGCTCTAATAAACTCTAGGCCTTTGGCTAAGAATTAGACTATTGGTGATGATCACATACTATGCTGCCATGACCAAAGTTAAAACTTCCACAATCATCCTAATGAAATGTTAACATCAAAGCCCCAGTGTAAAGCTTTTGAACACGAGCAATACAAAGTGAAAGCCAGAAAACAAAATAGTTCATTCATGTGTCTGCTTTACATATGTAAGATATAACCATACGAGAGACAATGACTTAAAGTTTCAAGTATGAAAAAGCAAGTCCCTCAGAAAAGCAAAATCAAATATTACATGATGTGCTGGCTGCTGAGATAAAGGCAGTTCAATAAAGAAAAGTAAAGGCTGTGTGCAGATGCAAAGGAAAACAAAACCTAATTTGTCCTCTACCTCCCATCAGCAGGGAATGTCCAGCCACTGCCTGGGAAGAAGAGCCTCAGCACTTGTAGTGACTGTCTCAGAAGACAAATGACTTAATAATGAATACCCCCTCCCACCTTAGCTTTTACTGCTGAGCACATCATACGATAGGGACTATATCTTGGGTCAGCTGGGGTCAGCTGTCCTGGCCACGTCCCCTCCAGCCTGCTGGCCCCTTTGGGGGTGGGAGGGCAGCCCTGACACCCCGGGACCTGCTCAGCAGCAGCCAAACCACTGCTGCCCCATCAACACCTTGCAAGCCACCAGCACAGTGTGAGGGGGAAAGACAACTCCAGCTCAGCCAGACTCAGTACGCATCTGTACGAACAGAGTATTAATTAAGAACTCCTTTTGAACTTACCCGGTCCTGTGAATGACTTATATTTTACACTGCAATAATAGTACTGAGCACTGAAGGGAGAAGGAAAAGCGCCTTCCTGAAGAAATGCTTTCTTCTAAGTTATTATTTCTACAGATTTTTCTCCTTTTTCCTCAGAACTGTATGGACTGAGGACCAGATCAAATGTGTATCTGACTCTGGGAACAGCATTCATGATCCTGGGACAAACAAGAGGGCCCCTATAAATGATGTGCCATTTGACACTTAGAAAGGGTTTCACAGAAGCCAAGGTGAAGAGCTGGGAGGTGGAGGAAAACCACCAGTACTTATTTTTCTCCTTTCATATTTAGCATCTTCCTTTTCCTTTCTCTCTTTCATTGAATCTGTCCCTCTCTCATTTGCTGAGAAGAAAAGACATTTTGAATGCCAAATGAAATTTTTCATCAAAAGTGGTCTGGACTTTTTTATATTCACACATGGTTTAACATAATAAGGCAGAAAATTGGCCATTCTGGTTTAAGAGATTAAAATAAAACAGCTTTTGCAATAGTGGCTCCTATAGTAGTAAGTACATTTCACATAGTCTGATGTTTGTTTAGTCTGTTCGCTGAAATAAACTGTGTTGGTACATCAGATTTGTTTTGGTCAGTTTACAGACAGTACTGTAGATTTTTAGCTGTTGCTAAAAGCCATTACAAATCTTTTGCCCTCCTGCTTTACACAATGAAATTGTCTCAAATTTGTGTTGGTTCATACAGAAACATGAAAGGAGAATTTCCTATGCTATTCACTGCAGTGATTCATTTGTACTGAAAGAGCTCTCTTTCTTCCTTCACTTATTAAGTAATAGTGAAATAGCAAGCATTTGTAAAAAAATCACACAATCTAATTTCTGTTCCAATGCTAACAACCACCCTGTGTTATCCTTCAAACTGCAATTGTTTATATTCAAGTCAGCAATCTTTATTGATGACTTGTGCTACTGATGATGCCTCTGAGTTACCAGGTCTGGCTTCTAGACAAAGCAGCTCACAGCAGTGCTGCAGGGAATCCCCATCCTCAGCAGACATGGTGTGGTAACAAGGGAGACTCGGAATCGACACCAACAATCTCAGCAATCAGCACAGGTCAGCTCCAGGGACCAACTTTAAAAACCCAGCTATAGCACAATACATCTAATCTCAGCAAAGGAAAATCCAATATATTTTATGCTACATATTAAAAATGTGAAGCCTACTAATAAATCATCTTAAAAACACTCCTCTTTGCCATACAGGTAAACCTGTTCTCCAGAAAGGCAAGTAACAGTACATTCCTCCTCTAGAATCTCTGCAAATTAAGTCTTACTTCTGAAATCAAATTGTTTTCATTCATTTAAGATCAATGGATTTGTTTTGCCTAGTCGAATGCTGACATGCGTGAAATCAATCTTAATATGTAGGATATAATTTGTTACTGTAAGAACTTCTGAGGCTGAATATCATAAAGGAAGAAACCTAATTAAGAACGGTGCTAACCCAAGTACAAGCTGGCTAGGTAGAGATTTGCAATAAAAATAAAATCAGACGAGTGTGTTCCGGATCAAGGATGTTCTGAAACTGGGCATATGCATGGAAAGAGATCGATTCTCTGACAGCCCTTACAGATGATTACAAGTAATCCTGCAATTGCAATAAAAGCCCATATCTGAAACTGACTAATTCCTCCAAAACGCCTCTGATATAAAATGGGATTTCCCTTATATTTCAGTGGAGGATTTCTGTGATTAAAATTATTTCCTTACTCAAATTTTCAAATGAAGTTTTATACCTGCAAGATCTTCTTTGGAGGAAACCAGTCGAGGAGAGCTGTTACCTGGCTCAATTCTTAATGATAATCTGGAAAAACAAGTTTTTAGAGAAATTAACAAAAAAAAATTCTCAATAAAAGTTGAAAGAAACTGAAGAAAGTAATTATTTTGGCAGTGGTAAGCAGGAATTTTACTTTGTTGGAAGTGTAGTTATTTATTTTGTTATGTAACAAAATGATACATTTTTAAAAGTAAATCACTACCTGTTAGATTCAAGAAAAAAAAAAGCTGAGGGAAGTCTATGAAAACAGAAATGGAAATTGTTATTTTTTACTATCAGTGTAAAGATGTAAGTTCATACAGACTGTCACCTGAAAAAAAAAACCTCCAAAAGTTAGTAAATTTAGATAAAAAGCTAATAGCAAACAATATATTCCCTCTGTGCATGAAAAGTGCATTTACTCTGTTATCATGTGGAAATGTGCACTCGGAAATAGCAATTAAGAAATATTAGTTACTATGACTTACAGAAAGGGAGCATAAGTGGATAATGTGACCAATGCTCAATAGCAATAGAAGATAATTAAAAGAAAGTTGCCCCTCTGCCTCACTCCATGTGTTTCACGATGCACTCACTGTTGCCTTATCTCAGCACTCCAACACGTCTTGATCTTCCAGCGCATACGACTTCTGCCACCTCTCAAGTTTATGCACTCTTAACTTGACATTCATGGGTCCTGTTCTGCACCAGTTTGACAAAAAAGTATGGAGGACTACAACATTAAGTAAATTTTAATGGAAAGGGTATAAAACCAAAGGAAACAACCACAGCATTAAACACAGAACAAAGTTGTGAAGGTTTCAAGCTACAGATTGCAGTGCTCTGCTGTGCACAAATGCCACTGAAAATCTTCTTAGCTTTAGATAAAAACATGCAAAGGGGCAGCAGGGAGGAACTTATGAAAGCACCTCAAAATATCACGTATGGCTTCACTATCGCTTTCCTCACTGCCATGTCTGCCACGTACATAGAGTTTTATGGGGAATACCTTCCAGTCCATTCTCCACAGAATTCAAACACTGTCAACTGTGGTTTACTGTGAAGTTAGTTTTAACAAGCCGATGGTCCTTTTTCATGTTTCAGAGTTTCTATTCTTCTAAGAGTACTAGATTCTTTTAACTATCCAAAGTAATGTATTTCAAGTAGGTCAGGAATCATTCCCTTCCAGCCTCTCTCTTCTTTCTGTCAACATGATTTCCATGACCAGGAAGAGGCAACAGGCTGCCAACAACGAGAAAGCTACAATAACATAACATAACTCACTGCACAATTCATATGTTAATCATATAGGAATGTCTTTCAGTATGGAAAAATGGCAAAAATACTTAATGAAGTCTTTCCCAGTAAATAGCACTCTACTGTGTAAATTTATCTGAATCTCCTGTAGAACCGTGCTGTTTACATATTTTGAGAAATATGAGTACTAAGCTCATTATACTGGGTTAGCTCACATTTGATGACCCAAAGTCCTTATGTAAAACAGAATATTCATTGCAACTTGTTTCACATAACAGTTGCTCTCCAAACAGATGCAGACACCCCTTCTCCTGCTAACCTGCCACTGCCCCACAACTGCTCATTTCTGCCTTCTGTACCAGGTGGCTATTACCTACTCTTCCCCACAGCTGGCAACTGCATGCCTTAGTTTCTGCTGGCTTTGAGGAACTCATCTCTGATGCTCTTTCCTTATCCTGTTATCAAATAAATAACTCAAGTTTTCTTAGCAACCTGTGGCAACAGCCACAATTTATTTGGTCACTGTGGAAGCATTTGTCTAATAAGCCCATTGCAAAAGACACGACTGCAGTTCGGTCCGTGTAAGCAAACAGCTTCTCCCCTTTACAATGATGTGATCTGTAATGCATCTCTCCTGAAAATTTCTTGCTTTGTTAGACTAAACGGAATTTATACCTATACATAAGGATTACAGTCTAGACTCTCATTCTTAAGCACTTTCAACTGAATTGTGCTCATTAATCATGTTCAGTCCATCATTTCAGATAACCATTTACAGAATCAGCTATTTTCAGAGCAGCTGTGGCAAGACTACCTCACAAATCACTTGTTCAACTTTACATATTGTATCAACTTAATTAGTTCACTGTGATTAGGCACCAAGACCTCATACAACTCTTACATGTTTGAAAGCAGCAAAGGTGAAATACTGCCTGTGAACATGAACATAAGGGGAATGCCAGCACCTGCTATCAGAGTTAAGTTAAGAGCACTCATACCTTCCTCAGTGACTAGAAAATCTCACAAAAGCAAGTAAGATCAACTTTCATCCAACTACTTGTATTATACAATTTCTCTCTTTCTGTTTAAAAATCTTCTTGTAAAGAAGAAGAGGGGAAGATCACAGGAGAAAGTAAGACCTAACAACTCCCACGCTTTTAACAAGGTTTTAGAAAGAGGCACAGCATCATTATACAATCTAGAAAGCGTGCTGCACTTAAAAGTTCACCGACAGATTGATAAGTAAGTCTTCAGTGCTATAAAATGAGATTACACCACTCTCCATTGGTCAACTCTCTAGAAAATATAACATTAGATAATACTGTTTATCTGTTTGGTTATGTTAAAGTACACTCTGAAACCTTAGCCCTTGCTAAATCTCTGACAGTTTGTTCATTGACTTCAACAATGCCACAATTCTGCAATGTTTTCAAAATAACAAACTGACAATTTATCTCTTCAACTTAGGAAAATACAGGATGTATTAAAAGAACAACAAATAAATATTAGCCTAAGTTTGAGTTTTGATAAGTATAAAATATTAATGCTAACATGTTTAACAAAATATTTAAAATAAAGTGTGAGAAAAGGGAATATATCCTGAAAAGGAGATGACATTCCTGGACCACCTTCTCTCTTCCCTCACTCTCCCAGAAGGCTGGAAACAATCAAAACCATTTTTATTTCAAAGAAATGCTACCGACAGTACAGTTTGAAGCAGTCTTGGCTTATCTGTCACCACCCAAATTCATTTTTGCAGTTTCTCTGATGCCGCATTTTCCACAGAGAAGCCCCAGCCACAGACATGCCCAGGCGTGCTCACCTGCCCTGGGCTGGCTCGGCGTGCCCGTGGGCAGGGCGGCAGCGGCAGCAGTGCCTGCAGGGCAGCACCCCGTGACGGCCCCTGCGAGGCTGCGTGTGACGCCACCCACAGTCTGTGCAGACTCTGACACCCGGGTGCCCACAGCCGACATCCCTCATCGCATCCACCACCTCCCGTGATACTCACTGGTAATACTACAAGTAAGAAACTAGCCTTGCTCAGCATGCCTAACAAACCACGTGTAACTCATAAAGACATTCTCTTTTTTGTGTTTACACCTGTATGTGATCAGAAATTTGTCTCATAAGTCACTATATTAATCCAATATCGTAGCACTGTTATAGTATTCTTTTTCAGGAATTCTTTTCAAAACCATGGTGAGGAAGCCTAGTCTTAGTGAAAGGTTTAAGTGCTGACACATGATCACAGAATCACAGAATTGTGGTGGTTGGAAGGGACCTCAGAGATCATCGAGTCCAACCACAAAAAAAAAAAACA
>JAOQGH010000007.1:5794681-5823455 GCA_025769975.1 Gallinago jamesoni | reverse complement strand
CGTAGCTTTCATGCCGCACAATGGCTTCCAGCTCCTCCTGTTTATTGCCCATACTACGTGCATTCGTGTAAATGCACATTCCCAAATTATGCAGCAGGAGTTCAGCTAAGAGACATGCCAGGATAAATCCTACATATCAGGCTCAGAAACTGCCCATGAACAACTGAACATACATTAGAAACTGAAATTCTAAACCTGAGGAGTTAATCTTAACAACCTAAGGTGAAACAAAAACTAGAAGTAAAATCTCTAGGAAAATAATCATCATAGAGATTTACTGAATTAACAAACCATCAATTTACCTTTGAGAATTAAGACAAAGAACAAGGCACAGGGAGAGTATATAAAGGCTCCATTCTTGGATAGTAAAAAGAGGATTTAAACAATTCCTTTTTTTTTTTTAAAGGTCGATACTCCAAATATTTTCTGGAGCACGTTAGGGCCAGTATACTCTGTAAAGCAAGCTAGACCTCTATCCCAGTCTAGTCTTAGATAACACTGCCACTGAGTGTTGCCATATAGCTCATTTAAGAGTGACCCAACATAATGCAGAGGAGGAACCCAAGAGGAACCCAACATAATGCAGAAAATAAAATAGGTAGCCAGTCTTGAACACAGTTCTATTTCATGGGAGTATGCTCTCCAGTACAGGGTAAAACTACTGCTGGGACAGTGAAGCTAGTTTTACTCAATTCTCCTAATATTAAGCAAGCAAAATAAGACAGAGAATAGCCTTACATGAACAAGAAATTTAGCTGCTCCATGAGGAGGTTGAACAAAACTTACTCATAGAGAAGATCTAACTTGCAATAAAGCAATGCAGTCCTCAAAGATGTCACTCAGGGTTTTTCTGACCAGTATTTGTGTACAAATCTGGACCATTTTGGGCTGCCTGTGTAGCACTTAAGCAGTTTCTGGAAGCTTCACCGTCCCTGAGAACGTGCCATGGAGGAGACAGCCAAGTCACAGCTGAGGCTGTTGATCCTACGGCCACTGGATCATTAGAAATATCAGACTAACGGTGAAGGTTTCCCCCTATGCCTGCCTGCAACAACAGTTCTTGGTGGAAAAGGTCGAGGGAATAAAGCTGTCTGGGAGGCCTATTTAAGGAAGACCATGGCCAAGGTTCACTGTTTTAGGCACTAATATTTTAAGCATCTGACATATAATTCCTGTTACCATAAGACTGAAAACATTATGGTGCAGCTGGCACTTTTATAGTGTCATCATTGTTAAGAGTCAGTATAATGTTTTAATTGCCTATTAATTTCTCTTTGATGCTTTTCCCATAGCATCCTGCTTATCTGAATGTAAATTTGAACTGATGTTTCTGTAAATGTTCTTATTGGAATATATTAGAATACCAGTGTCTTGCCTAACATGCCCTGAAGAACTGAATTGTGTATAGATAGCAGCCTACAGAATGGGATTCCAATCCTGACTGTCTTGTCCAGACAACACTGTAAAACAAATAATAGTCTTCAAACTGGCTTTACACAAAGAACAACTGTGGAGAAAACCAGGCCTGACCTAATGATACCAAAAAGGTCAGCAAAAAAATCTTTTGGACCAGCTTAAGGGCATGGAAGATTCAGAAAGGATGGGACATGGTGCCACAAAATTTGGACAGTGCTGATCAGCTCAGGGGAAAACAGAAAACCTGGGGACAAGCAAGGGACAAACATTCTCACCTCACTTCTTGCACTCCTGGAGGAGGAAGGTCCTGCAGCAGCTGCATGACGGTGTCTCTGAGGCCCACTAGTTGCAGTGATGCCCTGAGATCACCATGATTAGCAACACATTTTGGGTATAACTGGAAGGAATCTTGATGCCTTAGGTCCTATTTTTGCCCCCTTAGTCTTGTAACCAGCAAATGTTGTAATTTCTCAGCTTCTGCAGAAAACAGTCTATGGGCTGCGCAAGAAAGATCTATTATTTTTAGGATATGACATCATTGCCAGGGGTTTTCTGGAGTGCACTTGCTGACAAGCACAAACCTAAAGCAAGCAATTGAACTGGCACAAAAAAATGTAGAGAAAAGCTTTGTTTATATAAAGTGGCTGCCAAATTTTCCTTTTCAGTGTAATTGAGGTTTCTCATTTGGCAAAACACGTGCTGGGATCCTGCCAATACATTTTAGGGCAACTATCTAACTTCTCTCCCTGACAGCCTGGTACTGAGGTACTTCTGTTCTCCCGGCCAAGGGTCAAGCACACGTCTCTTCAGAGCGCACTAACACTGTCCCTGGCTCAAAAAGAGCAGTCACTGGAAAGAGAAAGAGAGAGGAGATTCTTTCCGACTATAAAAACTTAGTACTCTCTGCCTTTTTAAGGCTTACAGTTTCTTCTAGCATGGCACCAGAAAGTGCTATGAAACTGAAGATCCATTGGGGAAAACAGAGGAAAACATGAAAGCAAGTATCAAAAATCTTCTTATCAAATACAAAGATGGAAGAGAAGTTCTCTTTAAGGGTAGTTGTGATGAGTTTTGATGAAATACAAACTTTAAATTAAAGCTTTATTCTGATGAAACAAACATGGTAGAAAAAGGTCAAAGTTCTCCAATGATTATAAGCTGCAGCAACTGTACTATGCTAAGAATCAAATCTTTCCCTCTTTTTAATATCTCTTGTGACTTCAGTCCAGTTTTTCCCTGCCATAGTGAAGCTTAGAAAGAAAATTGTTAAATTTGATTGAAATATTCTCACCAATAACTAAATCAAAAGTAATACATTATCTTTAAGATACATCAAATACCTTCCATCATTATCAGCAAGGCTGCTGCTGAGGTTAAAATGATTGTCAAATTTAAACTGGAATTACTCACTACTTTTTTCCCAAATATTATGTCATAGTATCATATACTTATATAAACGGATTGTTTAATCTATTTTGCCTAAGATATCACAGTTCATGAAAGCTATTGGATATATAATGTTAACACTGATGCATCATCAGGAAACTCCACCTAAAAATCCAATTAAGCAACGTGACCAGTGTCTGGAATTCAATCCCGGGGCTGTAAAGCCTATACTTACTACAATTCTTCACCTTTACCAATTACTAAATTTAATTTTGCTCTGTGTTCACAACTTAATGAAGCATGGAGACATGGGAAATTAGTAAATAATGACCATTTGCTAAATTTTAACACTGAGATTTAAATCTCAGACTACCCTTAAGACAAGTCTTAGACCTTTTCAAAAGCCTATAAGCAATGTTAGTGTTTCATGTGCATCTGTTGCACATCACATCTCTGTTTGTGAAACATACACAATGTCATGAGAGTGAGAAAAGAAAGAACATACGCGTTCTATCATCAGTACTCTGATAGTACACTACCATCAGTACTATCATCAGTACATTAGTACTCTGTACATGAAGCAGATAAATTTTGCTAACATCATACAAACGCATACTTTTTTCCCAAATGATTTTCCTACAGAAACCTCACTATTCTTAGTATCTGTGATCAACCAGACACAAAAGCACAAATCCAGTACACCACAGTCAAGTATGATCTTTGGCAGTGAACTACCCCGTGCTGAAGTTTACCCTAAGCAAGGGGACAGATTTGGACATTTTTGCTCCATTTGAAGTATGTCCTGATAATACTCGGAGAAGTTTCAGAAGAATACCTTGTCTGAATGGTTTTACTTTTAGAATTACTCTTTCAGGAAAAGCAAAGCTACACACACACACATCGCAAGACTCTGCTTCACAGATTTGGCAGAGGAATAGCCCTGTATGCAGAGTGGCCTGAACCAGAGTGGAACAATGTTGGCAGCTGGAGGTATCGCCAATTGCAGTTATGGTCAAAATCAGAAAGATAAATTGCTTGACTCACGCTATGCTCAATCATGTGGGGCTTTGTCTCTGTTATGGTGACACTTTTTTTTCCCCTGAACTGTCTCAGTAGGATTTTGCATCAGCTATAATTGCAGAGAAACGCAGAATTGCTAGGGGAGGTCACTCTTCATGCTCATATGGACATGACCCCACACTGGTAATACACAGTCTTCTGATTCACTAAATCAGCTCTTTTCACAAGTGCTAACTGGTAGCTTTCATTTCAGTTTTAACTTAAACTTATTCAATTATTTGTCTCGCTACTCCAATTAAGAAGTTGTTCCAGAATTCCATCACTCTGATGGTTAGGAACCACATTTCAACATTTAGCTTCTAAATTTTTGTATTCATTTATCCTTGTGCTACCATTACAATTTAGTTTAAATTGCTTTTTATCCTCCCTATTTTCTCCCAATTGTGTTTATAAATAGTGATTCTATCACCTAAACTACTCCTTTTCTAGGCTAAATCCAAACCTAGTTCTTCAAGTCTGGTGTTACAAGATGGACTTTGTTCACCTGATTGCACCAGCATTTTTTTTTAAATGCACTCTAAGTGCATTTGGCCAGAATTGCATTCAGTACTCCACATAATGTCTCCTTTTGAAGCAGTATTAACAATCTAATTTTTTATGGAAGTACTATATTTGGTAGGGAGTAGGGATGAATTTGTCTTTTCATGGCTATATCTCACTTCTGACAGACATCTAATGATCAACACCGTAATTATTGGTTGAATAAATATATAACATTTTGATTTTTGTGTTGCTATCGTTTTAGTCACCAGGTGATCCGATTAGTCTTTTGTGATATCCAAATAATCTACTTTGATGAACCCTTCCAACAGTGTTTTATTAGCATATGGTCTACACTAATAGCATATGGTCTCTGCACATTCTGAGTCAAAGTTCTTAACTGAAGTCTTTGATGAAACTAGTAACAAGACTGGTTTTAAAGACGTTCATTAACAACCTTAGTCTCCAAAACATAGTCTAAAATCTCTTATACCACAATCATATTACTGAACATCTGGTTGCCTTGAATACTTTTAATTCTGCTCACCTAAATAGAGGTACTATATTTGTCAATAGCTAATTATATAGCATTGCATCTACCTTGGTTGAGCTATTTGAAAACTTGGCTACTAGACCTATGATTTAATGTACTAGTTCTTTCAGAATTATTGGCCAGGGATTATCCTCTCCTTTAACTGGAGCATACTCACCTACTCACTAATACACTCTATGTTGCCTATTTCAGATCATTGCACAAGTTGGCTCTTCTCCACCTCTTTTGTAAGCATTGCTTTAACATGCTTAACCCCCCCCCAAATTGTCAGGTTTATATCTTAAGTACCAGCTTATTAAACATAGCAATTTGAAACTGGAAGATTTTTTTTACGTATTATTTACAATAAACTCAATCCTGGACATCTTGGAAATGGCTTTAGGGTTCCTGAACAAAATCCCCAAAATGCAACCATCATGTACTAGAACAAAGACTAGATTTTCATCTGCTTTCAACTTTTACAAAGATATGTCAGTTTGGAAATCTGGTTGGAGACGTGAAGGAAGACAGTAATTCTGAATTTTACTCAGGCATCTTGGTATTATCAGCTCCATTAATAAAATATTAAGAACACCACACAAACCCCAAAACATCTTCAGGCAATGGCTTTTTGTTCAACTCTTAATCTAACTAACAGCCAAGTCATCTTTCCATCAAGTTCCCCAAAACCCGGAGAAAAGAACAGTACTTACTTATAATTGTCATCTTCAACAAATTTTTGAAGTTCTTCAATGTAACGGACAGACTTCAAATACTTTTGCACATGGGGCAGTGTGGTAAGATGATCTGTGAAGTGTTCAAAAAAGAAAAAGAATAAAAGAGATTAACATTCACGTCATCCAAAATGACTTTTTTTTCCTGGTTCTTACGGTTATCTTAACAGAAACACAGAATCTGAACCTTCCAAAAGAATAAACCAGGCAGGAATATTACTTTGACTCAAAGAAGATGTTAAAGATATGATTGAGCAAAAGTGATGCTCAGTGCTTAAAGAAAACACAGCTGCCTTCATCACCAGGGAAGCTTGTGGATTTTACTATATGCTGTTTCATGAATGTAAAATAGTTATTTGTTGCAAAACCTGCTTGAATTTTGTACTCATTGTTTTGGGGGAAATTAAAGCCTGCAGCC
The DNA here is from genome assembly GCA_025769975.1 of Gallinago jamesoni. Taxonomy (NCBI): domain Eukaryota; kingdom Metazoa; phylum Chordata; class Aves; order Charadriiformes; family Scolopacidae; genus Gallinago; species Gallinago jamesoni. The sequence goes on along the minus strand of JAOQGH010000007.1, from coordinate 5,817,409 downwards.
ATGGCTATTAGTGATTCTCATATGAACATGAAGTGAAGAGACTTCGAAATTGCAATACTGAATACCAAGAAAGACACACACTGAAGTTCAGAATGACAGAAAATTCCTTTGATGCGTGGTCCATGGACAGGAACATGCCTTATAGTATCTAACTTAACTTTTATGCTCTCATAAAGACAAATGTTTTAAAGACACCCATTACTCCAGAATATTGTTTCTTTGAGGCCCTGTTTTAATTTTCATTCTAATCTTAACAACAAAAGCACTCAAAATTAATGCATAGCAATGCAAGAAGCTGCCAAAATTGTAAAAAGAAAAGGGTCAGTGAAATAATGGGTTTTCTTTGAGACAGAATGAAATTCACAATAAGAACATGATATCTGAATAATCTAGCTATTCAGAATCATTAATATGCCTAGTCCCTACCTTTAAATATTTTGTAATACTTAGAAGTTGATAACAAAGGGCAACAGTTGGATACTTAAGCATACACAAGTAATTTCTCACAATGTAATGTTATTTTTTTCTATTCAAAACTCTCCAAAACTGTACCAAAAATTATTCTTAATTTGTTTAACTGTACAGTTGCTCTCCAGTTCCACGTTTAAGCAGCTTGTTCCATGTTTAAGCAATGAAAAGTCATGCTAGGTCACCAACAGTATGCTGAATATTTCTCAAGACCACAAAACCAGCACATTTCTTGATACAAGGTTTCAATAAAAGGCTAGAATTGCAGAAATGTATTTTGCAATAAAATCCTATTAACAAAAAGAAGCAGCCCCTCATGTTCCTCACTTCACCAGTAGGTGAGGTATATGGAAAAGCTTAACTCACAATTTTTATTTCATTAAGTAAACATCTCATCAGAACATTAACTATAAAATGATAATGAGATGAGGATATTCTACACTCCAAAGACATCATATTTACTGCAAAAGAAAGGAAAGAGAAAATTCTCTCTGCCTTTAGTGGAACCAAAATATATCCCAAATGCAATACCTGTACTTGAAGGCACGCTATTTCACTGAATTTCACTGAATTATTAGAGTTGGAAGGGACCATAGAGATCATCTAGTCCAACTCCCCTGATGAACCAGGATTGCCTAGAGCTAGAGCATGTTACTCCAGACTGCATCCAGGCGGGTCTTGAATATCTCCAAAGAAGGGGACTCCACGACCTCCCTGGGCAGCCTGCTCCAGGGCTCTGGCACCCTCACCATGAAGAAGTTTTTTCTCATATTTGAGTGGAACCTCCCATGTTCCAACTTGTGCCCGTTCCCCCTTGTCCTATCACTGGCAACCACTGAAAAGAGTCTGGCTCCCTCCTCCTTCAAGCCACCCTTTAGATACTTATAAGTATTGATAAGGTCACCCCTCAGCCTTCTCCAGACTAAAGAGTCCCAGCTCTCTCAGCCTTTCTTCATCAGGGAGATGCTCCAATCCTTGAATCATCCGTGTTGCCCTTCGCTCAACTCTTTCCAGTAGTTCCCTGTCCCTCTTGAACTGGGGAGCCCAGAACTGGATGCAGTATTCCAGCTGTGGCCTCACCAGTGCAGAGTAGAGAGGGAGAATGACTTCCCTCAACTACTAGCCACACTCTTCCCTATGCAGCCCAGGATTTTCCTGGCCACAAGAGCACACTGCTTGCTCATTGTCATTTTGAGTGTCATTTGTAGTCCACGTGTAGCAGCAAGCTCTGTACAACTTCTGGTTATAATTCTCTCAATTTAGAATACATGCTTATTTGCCTAATTTACCCATAAGATTGAAACTGCACAGAAGCAGAAGTTACATCACTTACTAGGGTTCAACTCTAGCAGATTAGTTATTTAGTTAAGGCTTAATAGGTATAACAGAATTTACCAACCGTAGTTACAGGAGACTTGCAGATCAGCTATTATTCGGAGAATATTGTTCATTTGATTGGATCTTTGTTCATTCTCCATAATGCTGCCTGAAGCGGGATATGCAGAATCAATGTAGATTAAATCCAAGAGATAAATTCCTGAAACAGACAAATCAATCAATGAATTGATCTAGTGTTTCAAACAGAGACAGTTGTGTAATTTTAACAAATATAACCAACTATTTGCTGCCACTGTGGTCTGGGCCCATTAAACAAAGGAGTGCTTAAGCACATCTGATAAATGCATACTTTGTGCTGGCACAAATAATCACAGGATAACTTTGGTCAGAAGGGACCTCCAGAAGTCAATCTAGTCCAATCTCCCGCTCAAATCTGGGCTACGCCAAAGCTGGAAAAGGTTGCCGAGAGCCTTATAAGTGTAGGGATAGAGATTCTGATCAACTTAATCTGGTGCTCCTTAACCACTCTAATAGTATGTTTTCCTTTTATTTATATCCAGTTGTAATTTCCCATGTTACAACTTGTGATTATTCCCTCTTGTCCTTTTGCTGTAAACCTCTGAGAAGAATACGGCCTGCCTTTTTTATAAGCTGCCCCTCCCCAACAAAAAAATGTGTAGTAAAAATAATGAATTTGACCCACAGGGCTGGAGAAGTGTCCTCCATTTTGATCCAAATAAAATCAGGAGACTAATAAATGGGAAATTCTATTGCACAGAAGTAAATGCACTAACACACTCTCATGCACAGCACAATATTTTTTTTCATCTGATTAAAGGGTGAAACCTAGAACTTAACACAGATTCTTTTACAGCATTAAAATTACCAGTTTACTGAGTAAGAATGGAAAAATTGCGTGTTCTAAACAACAACATAAAATAGAAAATTAAATCAGCTCCACAAAACCTTTTCAGTAAGAAAACGGTAAGTCAGTCTGAGAACTTGACATACAGGAACATGGCTTTTCAGCAATTCCATTATCAGGTGAATGTAAGCAACCTACTACCAAAATTCTCTGGCCTAAGTAAGAGCACTACTGGCATCTCCCCCATTGTTTACCGTTGCTTCCCATTCCCCCACCAAACTCAGCCGAGAACTCCCCCAGGAAGGTAGGGTAAGATCCCAGTACTGCTGGGGAACACTGCTGTATCCACACTGACATCCCAGCGCTTCCCGCGCTCGCCGACACGCACGGGACGGTCTTGGGCACAACCCGCCTGCGAAGCTCTGCGGGGAGGACGGAACCTGACGCGTTTTATCCTTTCCCAAAACAACCATTGCTTTTCAGGAACATCTTTTTACCATTTATATAAGGCTGAGCACAAAAGCATTGCAAGTTTACAGTTGTTACACCAGTTCTGAAAATACATACAAAAGATGTTTTTATTTCTTCTTAAGTTAGCAAGTAGCCCAAAATAAAACATCCATTAGAGAAAAGATTTTTGTGTAAGTGTATTTTGCTCAGACTGCAGATTACTATAGATTCTACTGTAGATCACTACCTATTAGTAAATGCAGTATCTTTCGAAAGTGTGCACAATATACAGATTAAATATTTTTTTACAGTCAGTATTCAGAAATTTGCTGAATGATGACACGCAATAGAAAAAACAAGCAACATGGACATCTTTGCCTGGAGAAGTGCTGCTATTTTTTGGCTCTGTAATTTAGTTAAAAAGACAAACAGCATAATCTCCTAGTGTCAGATGCCATTAACAAAACTTTTACTGACCCCAGTAGTCCTGGAAGTGAAACCCTTTATGAATGCAGGGAGAAAGTGCCATACAAAATGTACCGAGTCTGCTGTGAACGCTGTGTCCAAACAGCCTGAATCAAAATCCCGGTGTGTGCTCCATTTGGGATGTGTCCAAAACACTATCTCAGGCTGATTTCTTTTTAAAAGGAGTGCTCAAACATTTAGGGTCAGCTAAAAGGCAGAATTCAATTTAATATATTCCTAAACTATTCTATGAGCTGTCTAGGGAAGTTAGTGCTTCCTTGCTGCGTAACAAAGAAAGGAACATTCTTTTAAGCAGCAAAATAACTTAAGTGTAAAAATCTACCATGTTTCCACATTAGATTTTCCATACTGTTTTTCAGCATGTTTATAATTAATGACTCCCCCTCTGCCCCACGCTCTCTTGCCCTGCCTTGAAAAAAGCACTCTTATTTTTAGGAAAATAGCTAGCTGGCTCACTTTCACTCTTCTAGCTTTAGAACATTACATTTTCTCAATAAATTCCAGCTACACAAACAACAGGAAATGCAACTATGCTAGTCAAGTGTAATTTTTTAAAAGAGAAGGAAAGCCACTATGGAGCACACCTAAGCAACTCACTCCTGAGAGAATTTCAGTATGCTTGCGTTAATACTTATAATAATCACATCTTTAGAAGTGTATTAAGTTTGTGCAGTGAAAACAGATTTTTTACACGTAATCTCTTAGTAGTAAGTATGCCTCCAACTTGAATTTAAAAAACAACCAAACAAACCAAAACCCTGGAAATAGGATTTCCATATGGGAAGAGTAAATTCTTTCCTGAAATTAAAACATTTCTGTGTTCTCCAGTAATGTCTAGCTACCTGGGCTATTTATTGCTTGATTCCAAAAAGCACCTTCTAAGAACCATTCTGAATTTGTCTTCATTTCCATCTCTACACGTTCTCTAAAAAAACAGATCTCTGTATCACTAGAAGTTATGTATGTTTTCAATAACTGCTTTATTTGTTCTATTTTCTAACAAAAATAGCCTCCATTTTTGTAATCTGTATTAGTTGTGTGGGGTTCTGGACCTGTGGATTAAATATGCTGATATGCTTCTACTTCTCTCATCTACAATAACATCCCAAGCTAAAAGATGAGTGACATTTAAAGGAAGAGGGAATGCTTGAGTTTGCTATCTCAGTATGCTTTGAGTACAGCTCTGTTAACTTACCTACAGCAGTATATTTTTGTCTCTGTCCACATGCCTGGAAACTGCAGAAAGTCAGATTTCCACTTAAGAATAGTTCCTGAAAAGGCCACTATGGCTAGTTTTGTACATTTATACATTATCATGGACAATATTTTAAATCTAAGAGTTCAAAGATAATTCCCCAATAGACTGCCTACTGATAACTATAACAAGAGTTATTTCTGATGGTTGCTAGTGCTTGCTGCCAACTTTATGTTAAAAATCCTACAGCATTATTCTTTCCATTTATTGCTCCTTACATGTTGTCTAGCTTCCACATCCCTGTATTTCCTCAGCTCTGCAGTAAAACCGTCAGTCTCTGCCAAGCCAGTGAGTGAACTGCACGTACGTCTACTTCATAAGTATCCTATTGACTGACCTGAGCTTGACTGCTCAAAAAATAACCTAGAAGAAATCCTCTCTCCTTTGGGCACAGGGTTTTCCCCAGTGTGGCTTGAGCACAGCTTGTCCCTCTCCTGTATGCTCATTCCATTTTCTCACTCTCTGTTCTTCCGTTCTTAGTTTGGATCCGACTGGTCTTTGCTGTTTATAAGAACGCCCGGATTAACAAAGCATATACACAAGCAGAGAGGGAAAAAAAAAAAAAAAAAAAGAGACAAGACTTCATTTGTTTAGAAGACAATTTCCTCCACGTTTGTCAAGATCAGCTCTTCCTGTGTCCTTTCTCACTCTTGTGAAAGTTATGGACACACGCACTAGTTTATTACACCTCATGGTAGATTCCAAACCTCTCAGTCTCATATTAGATTTCACATGTCACACCAGAGAAACATAAACTTTATAAACATAAATAGCACTTTGGTCCTGCTTTTATCTGCTCTGTTTCCATATCACAGTCTTGCTTACCTTTTAGGGGGGGAAAACCAACAACCCAAAGCCTGATGACTATTTTCAGCTCTTCTGAATGTACTTTTACAAAGGGTCCAACCATACTGGGAGCTGCTTCACCCACCATCCAACACTGGAGCGTTACTAACATTTACACATTGCCAACATGGACCTGGCTCCTCACACTGAGAATGAAGGAAAGGACCCCATTTCCCCTGGCTATGTAAGAGTTCAATGTTCAGTAAAACCAGACCAAGTCACAAAGATCTCTCCATGACCAGCAGATCCCACCTCGATTTAGACTCCACAGAGCACCTCTTCACTATCCCCTCTTGCCAGTGCCACATCAAAATGTAGTTAGAGTAAAGGCTGTAGGGGTTCTGCTTGCTCAGAGTCTCTATGCTGCAACATGCCTTACGGCAGCCAGGCTCAAGGCTGCTTTCCAGCTATTTTGAGCAAGTTTGTAGCTATTCTCATTGATATCAAGGGTACATGTATAAACACCCTCACTGTAACATCAGTCGTAAGCATTTCTTCAGGACAAACAGTAATTTTTCAGGAAACAGAAATAAGGACCAATGAGGATGGGGGGGGAGGGGAGAAGAGCTAGCATAGGTCCTGCAAATTCCAAATAAAAGTGAAAGGAAACGGGTTTTTTGTGGGTAGTGTGGTGCAGGAAGAAAGAAACTGAACTGATGGATGCCAATAAAAAATTAAACTGAATGCAACATGCTGGAACGTAACAGAACACATTCTTTGTAAATACATGTCAAGCTACTCCTTTTCAATGGTGTTCCTCTCTCTCCCTCCTTTTAAAGCAAGAAGGATGATTAGTTGCTTGATTTTATTTTTTTTTTAGTGTTACAAGCCTTCATCTGGGCAGTGGCACTTTGAACTCTTCTTTTTATATGATGTGATAATTGTAATAGATTGAGAATCAGTTTGTTTTGCTCAGAAGAACCACAAAATTATTCCCTTCAGCAAAAGACTTTAAGACCTGCTTCTCAAAGGAAAGGCTCAGGGTTGCCATATGCCAAAGAAAACACACAGCACTAGCTTTTCAAACCTTGGCTTACATTTGTGCTACTGTGCACTGAAAAAAGCTCTCTAAGATGTGAAGCCATCAGGATATTTTCCAGAGGGTGAGCTCATGGGCAGCTGCTTCCACAGGCCAAACATTTTCCAGTTATACTGACTTTTCTCCATTGTTACTAGAACTAATTTTGCAGCTGGATATTGTATGCGGACAACACAGTATTCATTAGTTTATAGTATCATGGAAATGATAACACAGACCAAGGAAAAGCATGGCCAAATAATCCAGAACTAAATTTATCAATGGAAATCACACTGTATAAAGGGGACAGATTATTTTCAAATTGGCAAAAAGAGCTATAGTTCTTAAATTTTCACTCTAAGACTCAAACAAAGCAGTAATATTACTGACAATTTAAAGACAGGGAAACTGAAGTACAACAAAGTGACCTTGAAATGTAGTAGTCGATGCCATTCAGCTTATGCATTCTGAGTGCTCCATCCACCAGACAACAACTTCGAAGGCTAAAGTTTGTTGAAAAACTATTTATGGAGAACTGCAGTGTTCAGCAGGATGTAAACCTAAGACTGTATATTTGTGTCTTGATTCACAGTTAAGTTTTTCCTATTAATTCTTTGTTCAATACTCAAGGCTTCTGAGAAAGAGAAAATAGTACTGATGCAGGCAATAAATACGCATACTTTGGAGTTTATGGGTACTAACACACTCTTAAGAAAAATAATCCCCCGCCTGCTGAAATCAGTGGTTATTCAGCTTCACCCAATTCTGATGAACCTTAGCTGAAGCATATAAGCTTTAAAATTTTCACAAACAGGTATGGTGTGTGATTTGTTCCTCATAAAGAAAGACACAATATGCTACAAAAGACAAAATTCTTTCAGTCACATGCACAAAGTTATACCAATAAGTAAAGCCGGGATGGTATTATTTTAACTGCAGTAGCAGAGACAAATGGAAATCTGTATTCTAAGGCATCTGCCTGGAAGTAAAAAAAAAACTGGATTAAAAATTTCTGTTCTGTCACAGATTTCTATGTTTCTAGTATTATCCACAAGTTCAGTGAGAGAGACAGTGTTAAAAATAATGAAAATAAATATTATGAAAATCATATATTATATATATTTTTATATATTATATATATTTCATGAAAAGAAATATTATGATTGGCAAGACTTAACAAAAGTGAGGTTTAAATTCCTTATAGAACATATGCAACAACGTGCAGCCTGTAGCAGTAGCACGATGTATTCTTAACAATTCAGAATTTCAAATATTTTTTGGGGGTTTACAACAATTTGCAGGCACAAGACTTAGAGTACCCAAAGCTGTTTCACAAATACACAATGCTGCAAAACTGACCCTAAAAAATCACTGTAGATAAAGATTGAAAACCTTCGTCATTCTCAATTGTCTTTTTTTCTTTTTTTACTCTTTTTTATCTCTTCTATAATGGATATAAAACTATCCTGTGAAATAGTAGGGGCTAACAAACCCAAAATTAAGGGGTTAAAGAACATCACTACTGTATACCAGACACAAACATTTGTGCATAGCTAAGGGTCTGTGCATTTCTGCAAATGCAAATAAGTTAAGAAACAGCTGCTGTATGGTATTTTGGTTAGTCACACATTCACTACTTTGCAACAAAAAATAATTAGCTGATGAGGAAGTACTTCAGATTAGCCTGAGGACTTCAATTTGTTATCCTTGCGTAACATTTTGATCAAGTACTATAATAATCTTCAAAATTTGTTTGATAAATTGTACTGTTGCTGTGACAACCACATGCTGTAAGAGGAGAAAAAAAATATATAAGTTTGAATGAATAAATTTAGTTCCTTACTTATCATCACGTATGCTTTCTAAAGCCATTCCCAGCCCTGAAGCCCTGAATGTGCCCAGGCTGCAGTGCAGCAGATGTCTGGGCACAGAGCATTCTTTTAGCACAGGAAGCAGCGTCTACAAGTCACGCAGTAACTGGCACGCGTAATAGAAGGGAACCTATGGAAAGAAATTATTTTCCCTTTTTTCTCCTCAAAAGTTGAATGATGACACTGGCTTGATAGGAAAACCAGAAGAGACAAAAATATGTTTCCAATTTGCAGCCAGCTATATTTTTGAAAGCCTTTTCCCACGTACAGTAGTGTGGTTTTATCATACTAAATAAAGCAGAGGACAGAGAGAAAGCAACTTATCAATTAACTAAGCGGTATAAAGTCCAAATCCCTACAGTCAGCAGTCTGTAAAACCAGAGACACCATTCTTGGGAGATTAGCTCATAGTCAGAAAAGCCAACAGTTTTGTGGTATCATTGGTTTCAAGAAGACTGGATATTTTCCATGGACTAAGGGCTGGAAATTTTTTCAACAAACCCAAGTGTATATATACTGGTTAATCTGGGTAGGACGTGGAGTACTCTAAAAACAACTCAAGACAACCCTTTGCCAAGGCACCAACATGTGATCTGCAACACATCCTGCCGGCACAGCGGCCAAGCCAGTGGGCTCGCTCTCAGGACAGCCGAAGTGGGACTGTGGCCAGGTTTATCACTTCTATCTGACGCCAGTTCTCCACAACTTCGCATCAGCATCACACACACACAAATGCAAAATTATAATGAGGCTGAGCGTTTTTATTTTTTGATTTGAAATAGCAATGTATCAAACAAAACCCCACCAATGCTCTGTACCAGCCTGTTTTCCAGATCATATGTAACTTCTTCATTGAAACAAACATTAACTACCTTTTTCTCATTCCAATAACCAGGAGCATGCTTACTACAAACATCAATTTCTTTCTTTTCTGGTTTCAGAACCAGGAGGGCAGCATTAACACTCTGGGCCTGTCTATACCTGGAAAGCATAGACAAACTATTTTGGAATATTTACTCTGGAACAGAGAGTCTATTACAGGCCCAGCATTCCTCAAGAATGATCACATCCAAATTGAGATGTTTGCTGAAATAACTACTTCACTAAGTTTTCAGTGTAGATGGTATTCACCCAAATAAAACCTAGGGATCATTCAGGCAAATGTACTTTATGGGCTCAAAACCATACTATTATACAACTCTATATACACTGATATACAACTCTACTTCCTTTAATCAAACACAAAATCCCAAATAATTAAATAATTGGAGTGAACGTTCTGAAAATTATTTTGCTTCATGGCAAACAAGATGATGCAATTGGAAACAATTGTTACAGAAAAGCTGTAATCAGTATCAATTAAAACCAACATTTAACAGAGACTTACATAAAACAAAAACGATGCATCAAATCAATAATAAGTTTTACCAAGACAGCTTCCCCGAGCTGCTCACTTGGGTGGTTCATAAATTGTTCCTAGTCTTACTCTGGCCACACAAAGTGTATCATGTACCTGGTCCTGACTTAGCTCCCGAGTTAGGCCTGTCCCGTTAATGAGAGCTGTAAAAGAGGAGGAAATACTCGTACAGCCACCAGATACTTCGGCCTGAAGCCCACATCTGTGTCATACAGCCAGTAGTACAAGAAGAGCTGTTCACTTGTCTCTCATTACCTCTATAACAAAATATTTTTGGTCAGTAAATCAGTCTTTAGAAAACTCTATTAAACAAAAGATTCACACTTAAAACACAAAAGTCCTTTCCAGGCTGTGTAATGGCTTGCTTCCTTTCTACTGAGCGTTTTTGCTCACTCACTTGACCCTAACAACCTGCACACATTCGTACATTCTGAAATGAAGATCTTTAATTACTTTGAGATGTTCAAAAGTATTTTCCGCTAGATGCTACGCTGCAGTGTTATAATGTGTTAAAAGTAAAAGATTATGATAAATAAACAGAAGGGAAAATAAATATAAGGCAGCTCACTGAAGAATCACTGGATGTGTAAAACAGGAAAAAAAACTGGCTTCCTTTACACTGAAGTTTTCTGTGAGAAAGCTGGTAAACTGGAAGCCGTGAGCATTCTAGTTCTTGGATGAGTTTAGAAAGAATCCGTCTTTTCCCTGATCCAAGTGTATGACAATGGCCTGTTCCTTATTATGGCTCTATCCACAAATGAGATTGTATAATGCTTATGTTTTTCTATCTCAGTCATCTCTATTTTGTGGCCTGAGTCTTAAGAACAAAGCCAAAGCACAACATAAGTGCGTGTCTGAAAGTGTTCAATCTAAGTCTTAATTTTTTTTTAAATATGAATAAGTGTTAAATAAGAAAGAGTAAGCTTGGAGTTAATGAATTATTTTTCACCAAATAATAAATTAGTAAAAACCATGGGTTTGATATTCCCCGAAATAATTGTGAATTGAGTTGAATTCACTGAGTAGTTTTGAATTAAAGTTTTTATTTTCCTGAGCTTCATTTGCTAATCAGAAGAGTAACTGTAATTTGCTTCTTTCATCAAAAGCTTGACACTGAAACATTTACCTCAGGCAGAGCACTCTGCCAACTTAAACCATTAAATTGCACTTCATTTTTCATATTTAACATTTTTCTATACACCTTTGAATGTTTTTCTAAAGAAAAAGAAATAGTCTTTCTGTGGAAGAAGATACATCACTAACAAAAGTGCAGTGGTATTACTTCTGTGAGTGTTCCAGATAAAGACTAGCCCTTTCAAACTGGTTTCTCAGATCTACCATGGCAGTGATTATTTGTATAGAGTCCTGTTCTCCAAAGAGACTTTAAACTAAACTAATGGGTAACATCAGTCCTGATACAATAGTGACTCAATATGACAGGCATTTTCTAACACTTGGCAGAGACAGATGGAAATACTAGTGCCTCTACAGTGACATTTCAACATGGTTAAAAATTCACAAGTTTTAAAGGAAATTAAAGCAATACAATTTCAGTGAACTGACTTTTCAGTCTGACAGTTGATTTAAAGCACTTCAGAGAAAACAAAAACATTCCTGAAAGCCATTCTTTCTTACCTTTCGATAAATCAAATCCTCAACTGAGCAGCCTACCATAACGTCGCATCTTATACAAACACAGACTGCCACTGATCTCTATTATAAAGTTTTCATAGAACCTTAGAACAGCAGGTTGGAAGGGACCCCAAGGATCATCTGGTCCAACCTTTCTTGGCAAGAGCACCCTCTAGGCAAGATGGCCCAGCTCCCTGTGCAGCCGAACCTCAAAAGTGTCCAGTGTTGGGGAAGCCACCACTTCCCCAGGGAGATTATTCCAGTGGCTGGTTGCTCTCACTGTGAAAAATTATCCTCTTATGTCCAATTAGAATGCCCCCAGGAGTAACTTGTACCCGTTACCCCTCGTCTTTTCCATGGGACTCCTTGTAAAAAGGGAGTCTCCATCTTCTTTGTAGGCACCCTTTAAATACTGGAACATGGTGATAAAGAACCTGGAACACCAAAAAACCTGTTTAAGTCAACTAACTTTCAGCCATTCCTTTTGTCTTTGTTTAATAACAAGAATGAAGTTTTATCATTGTTTTGTACCTAGCCATTCCAACATTAAAAGAAGGCAACAATCTCATGCTGTTTCCTGAATAACTTCACACTAATGGATCACTGGAATTAATCACCCCACCTTTGTCACTACAGCAATGAAGCCTAATATAGAAAAACAGACAAGTAAGCAGAGCATAACCCACGCAATTTTCAAGTTAAGATACCAGTGTATGAAAGAAAAAGTTACTAGTAATTCGGCTGGAATTATGTTCAGGAATTTATGCCCCAAATCAACTCCGAGTGGTGCAAATCATTCTCTTAACTGCTGAAACAGTCTAAAAAATTCTGAAGCTGCCCGAAGCTTCCTAGCAAAGCTTCCCTTCTGAACAAATCAGATTTTGTAAAGAGTACTGCCAATTTATTATTTTTCCCCCAAACCCAACTATTTCCTCATACTTTTCCCATGAATCAGGAAAAACAGATTACAGAAGTTTAAATATTGTAATAATGATTAATTTCAACATTTTTAAGCATATCCCATGCAGTGTCAGAGAGCAGAGAATGCTTAAAATAAGAATATAGAAAAAAGGCAAAGGTACAATAGTTGTTTTCCAGATGTAGCTTCCTGTCAGCAGTGAGCTGTGGTTAGGGACTTCCTGAGACAGATATTGTATAAACACTTTGCTGTTTGAGTGGTATTTTTATTTTACAATGTTTCTTCTCTGAATCTGTCTGTTCACCACTTCTTCCTGCTATTCCTCCACATAAAACTTTTTTTTTAAATTTTTTATTTCAAAAGATCTTGTGGCAAATTAATTCAGCAACTGAACTGCAAACTGCCTGAAAAACTAGTCAGTTTGATTTCTCAAAGTCTGCCTTCTTAAGATTGGTGCATTCTTATCTATTTTGTTTACCTTGAGCTTCTGATCACTGACTCACAGTTAATTTCTATGACCAGCTGTTTTACAGTATTTTCACCACTTCTCAAAGCCAAATCTGACATCAGACCACTCCTTGCTGATTGAATTACTCTGGTGAAGACAACCATCAACTTTCACAGCCAGGAGCAACTGGCTATTAATATTCTACTGTTAGTAGTAACAGTAGAAACCGTTACTCTCCAATCATAGATTTAAATATAAGCTGATCTCTGAGATTCTCAGTACAAAAAGGACATGGAACAACTATGAAACTTTTTCAAAATCACGTCATTGAGCCTAAAGGTTGTAACAAAAGCAGTGAACTCCACAGTCTTACAAGAAAAAGTAATTCCCATTCTAAGCTGAATGCCCACATGAAGGCTAATCCCATTCTTCTCTTCAGTCCTTTGCAAAGGGCTGACACCTTCTGTTACCCAAAGAATTCAGGTATCTTACGGACACTTAGCACATCCAAATAAAAGCTCCCTGACACCTATCAAGTTGGCACACCTTTATTTTTCCCAACAGACAAAACTGCAAAATTCTGTAATGGCAAATTTTTAGAAAAGCTGTAGGGAAACAGTAAGAATTCACAGCAATCAAATGGGAAATATGCTTTAGGTTACTAACACAAGTACCAAGCAAACATTAAAAACTACACTGGTGTTCAGCCAAATTACAGATTCTCGATTTGCATTAGATTATTTTAAGAGCTTGCTTGAATTTGGATACTTTTATTTTCCTTTATATCTGGGACCATGCATTTTCCTGACAGAAATGATCTAGGAAGTGGTAAAAATGGCGAGTATCAGCAATACTACTCTGAATAAAACAGCCTTGTTTTGTTTCTCTTTTCTAACATTAAAGAAGACCAGTTAGTAAAAGCTAGTAGAGGCTACTTTAGTGTCTACGAAGAAAAATATTCCATCTCTATCAGTAAGCACGCTTTAAAAACATGATTAGGCAGGAAGTAGCCCTGCCTCCGCCCCCCGACATTTTGGGGACGAATCCTACGCAGTTACACAATCCAGCATCTCCATGTGAGCCGAGAAACCAAAGCCATAGTTCTGCAACAGTCTCCGGACTTCATCCCTAACTCTAAAGATCAACGGTTTCACACATAACCGATTAACAACTTTCATTTTGGACTATCACTAATTACTTCAGCAACAGCCGCGCGGCTGCTCGGCCGGGTCCAGCGCTCGTGCGGCCGCGGACCGAGTCCCAGTGCGCGGAACCAGCGCCCAGTGCTGCGCCCGGCGTTCTGACCGGCACCGGGCGGGCGAGCCCCGGCCCCCAGGCGAAGGACACCGGCCCCGGCGGAGCCCCGCTCCCCTGCACCGCCCCCCGTCGCCCGTGCGGTGGGGCCGAGCCGGGCGGCCCCCCGGGCGGTGCCGCGGGCGCTCCGCGATGGCGGTGGGCGGGGGCAGCCGCTCGTCCAACCAGCGCGGGTCAGCTCGCTGCAGGCTTGCCTTTTTTTGGCCTTTTTTCCCCTCGCAGAACGTAAGTCTGCCACAAAGGAGCTGGAGTTCAAATGAGGCTGCTGCAGCCGCCCCCGGATCGCGGGGTCGCAGACGCCGAGCCCCCCTCGGAGAACGCCCGGCTGCGCCTCCGCCGCGGCGCGGTGCGGACGCGCGGGTCCGCGCGGGGAGCCGAGCTGTGAACGACCCCGAGGAAGAAAAGCGCAGAAAAAGAGAAGAACGAACTTTGCACATCCTCTAGTCGTCTCCCGGCCGAAGCCCAGCACAGTCCCGCGGCCGGGGAGATGTCAGGGCTCTGGCGGCGCTGAGCGCAGCGGCCGGAGCGCGGAGGAGCCCAGGGACCGCGGGTCTGGTACCACCAGGCACCAAGGACTGAGCGGTTTGCGGAGCCAGCCGGACATCATGTGAGTGAACGTGGGCTTGTCAAAGATATTACTGCTCCCTAATGTAAAGCAGCAAGCCGCTCTTTGCTTTTTTCTTTCTTTCTTTTTAAGGAAAAAAAAAAAAAACCCACAACGTATTAAAATATAGTTGTAAAGATAGCTGAGACATTTTATGATGCCAGACAGTGAAAAGCTTTCTTGCCATTATTTTCAAGAATAGGAATAGGAAGTCTTTTTTTTTTTTTTTTTTAATCTTAGTTCTGCATGTAAATTTGGGCTTCCTGCTTCCTCAGACTCACTGAAATGCCTTTCAACAAACTTTCTAGGACATACTAATTTCTATGATAACTTTTCTAAAGGACTGCCTGTATTAAAATTATGAAATCTCCATCATCTTTGATCAAGGAGATATAAAAGTTCCTGGAACTTTAATAGAACCTATAAAATAAATATTTGAAAGAGCTTGCAAAAATTCAATTTAAAAGAGAACCTAGCATTTCTGAGTACCTTTGTGTAAGCATTAAATATTTACTATAATACGATCTTACGGCTATTTTTCATGGGCTAAATGAGTCTCATTTATTAAAGTGCCAATCTGTTTAAGGGCGATTATGTACAATGTGCACGCACACATATAAGCACACTCAGTGTGAGCACTTTTTGGTAGTGACTGGATTAAGTGAAAATAAGGTGAGGCCGCTGTTAAGGGAAGTAACAACAAAAGCACTGCTCTCTTTCAATAATTACATTCCACATCTATGACAGAACTTCAGTAAAGCACAAAGAACAATGCACGAACATGAGTAAAATTCTTGGTAATGCAGAAAGCTTGTTTAGTTAAAGAAGTACAATTTTTCAATCTTTTGCCAAAACTTGGAAAAAAGTTACATGGCAGCAAAAGTTTCTTGCAACATTTCAGAGTATTTCAAAACAAAAATTCTCCAAGAGCTAATTAAGATACTCTCATGCTTAAGTGTTGCTTTAGTTATCTGTTCCCCTCAGTGAAAAAGTACTTCCTTGTAAGAAAAAATGAACCAGTGCTTGAACCAAAATTTCACCACAATTTTAAGTCGACAGAAAAGCTGAGTAGAGAATGCATTATAATAAAAGTATCTAAAGCAATAGCAATTGGTTTCTGTCCGTCTGGTACTGCATACAATGGAATCAAGTAACCAGTGGCAAAATCCCCAAAATTACACACACACCCCTGCCCATAAGCTTGGAAGTAAATTTTTCAACTTAGTTTTACATCATGTTTTCATAACTGAAACTGTATGCTATTATGTCAGCCCTTCCCTATCCCCTATTACATTTACTTTAAAACTTCAAACAAAACTTTAAAGCTTTTCCTAATACATGTGGCACAGGCCCTACTGTGCTGCATTTTCACTATGAATGGCTGTTTCCTTTTACAGAACTGAAAAAAAAAAAATCACTGTTCAGTTTTTTCACAGCGTAATTTTCATCTAAAAATCAAACTCCATGAGCTAATTCTAAAAGAAAACCTTTACCAGTGCAAGTCCCTCTCCTTAAAAAAGTGCAAAAATGAATAAATCACATTAAATATGGCAGAAATGTTGAGAGGATGGATTAAATACAATTCCATGCAAGAGAAGGTTTGGGAGAAGGAGTAAGAACAGAGCATGAGCCCTGAGAGAAGGGGTAGGGACTAAGAAGGAAAGCAGCTTCAGAAAATTCATGGTTTATCTATTTTATCCCACTGGTGTGGTGAAATCTAGACCGTGTTAGTGGCCTGGTGCCTGAGACTTGCCAGCTAACTAAGTCCACAAACGTTGACTATCAAAGGACTCTGCAGAAGCAAAATCTAATGTTTGTTAACAAAAAATAAAACCAAACCCTCTGATCTTTTCATAGTAGGATTTTACATTTTTGATACTCTTGCTCCATTTGCGTTTACAATCCAATTTAAATGTAACACTGCACTAATCTAAAAACCGCTTTTAACATCAGACATAAGTATTTACAAAACAGTGAAGATTTGTTGCTAGATTTTTGTTTCTTCTTTAGAATGAGCAACTATCAAACTGTGTAAATTCACAATCAAATAAAGTAGTTTATCTTTTCAAGAATAAATGCTGTAAGAGCTAACACTATGCCTTTTGAGAAGGTGCATTCATTTATATGTCTAAACACTTGAGGAATCTACATGAAGGTACCATAGTATGTAAAGTGTGTAGGAAAAGCCAGCCCATCAACTGACTGCTATAGCCTTGCTATATTCAGTATCACCGGTACACAAAAACTGATTAACTCGCAGGGCTGAATTCTGTAACAGCTATTTAGCACAGCAAACCAAATTCATCTGTATTTAGAACAAAGTTGCAGTGATGCCTAAGTCAAAAATAATCAGGAGAATGTCAGAAAATACCAGTGTTGTGCAAAAAGTACGTATCTCATCCTTCTTATGTATGTGTTTTTTATCTATCTGGGTATTTCTAAAAAGCTCCGAATCATCAGTTTAATCACAATGTATTCAATTCTGGCATGTGAGACCTGCCCATGCTGTTAACAATTCAGCCTCTAGGCTATAAGCCCTTGAGTCAGAGCTTGAGTCAGCTCCTCAAACCAAATTGGTAGTGGGTTTTTTCCTTAATTAAATTATCTTTGTAATTATTCAACTGTGCTGCAATTCAAATAGTTACTGAAGTCCCCAGAAATCCCGTTGTGTAACATCCTAGTTTTAGCACAGAAAATAGCCTTATGCGTAGTGTCCAAGGGTAGACACAGTGTCACACACATCACTTCTCAAAAGCTGCATTTATATAGCTTAGTGCATCATGCTCTCACACCTACAGTCCTCTGGCTTAATAACCATTTACTATGTACAGAAAAACAAGCAGCAACAAGGAACAGCTCTACTGCTTGTACCTACTAGGTTCTTTTATGTTCCTTACGTGTAGGAGTACCCCATACCAATGCAACTTAAGGTAAAAAAAAATAATCTATATTCTGGCATGAAATTCAGACACTTATTTTCCACATTTATGTGTGGATGAAAAAGAACATAGTATAAACTCCTGGAGATGAGATGCCAATCTCTCAATGTTTGAAAGACTCAATATAGCAAAACTACTTTAAATCTAGATGCAACAGCATTGACAATATGTAATGGCAGGCTTTCATAAACACATTTCCAGAGTAATATTGCAAATGTCTATTTTCTGAACAAATTTAATCCAACAAAAAACAGTCATAGCACTGAAAGGCTACTCGTAGCATTTCCAAATAAGCTTCATAACAAATTATTATGTTATTACAAGTTATATTTTTCATCTGATGGAAACATACCTTTGTTCTCTTTTGTACACAAAAATCCCAAGGATAGGTAAAATACTTCATAAAACCTGAAAGAGATAGTTAACCAGTCTATTTTGTAAAAAAGAGATCCTCTGAAGTATGGCATCAGAAACAACAAATAATGAAAAAAAAATATACATGTTGGAATACCCGCAATGAAATGTGTATTTTATTAAAAGTAGCTTTAAAAAAAAAAAGCCACAGTGCTGACATTGATACCTTTAATTCTTCCTCTCAAGTTAAGCTGATTAAAAAAAAGAATGAACATTTGCCAAACAGTAATATTTTGCACATAGAAATATTTTTACCTTTATCATTTCAGGATCATGACAGTGGTCAATCAATAGGATATGAAACATCTGTATAATTTTAGACAGGAAAATACTCGAATCTTGAAATACCATGTATAAATTTCAAGATATTCACAACAATCAAAAGGTAATATAATTTGACCAACCAAAAGTCCCATATAAGCATGACAGAGTACAGGATAGAAAAATATTTCAAAGTAAAGCTCAATAAATATTTTATTTACTTTTTCCCTTTAACAGACAGGAAAAAACAATCAAATGGTCAAACTTCCGATATCCCTTTCAGAAAGTTTATTTCCTCTTTTTTCACCAGATCATAGGAACATCCTCAGTTGAGCAGACAATGAGTAATGAGTAAACAAACTAACCCATTATTACCTTCTTCCAGTTATATATACACATAGGCCAACATTTGATCTACAAACTGAAATTTTAACCAAAGCTCTTATGCTGGCTAGGAGTATGAAAAATACTATTATTATAATCCACATAAAAATGCTGCCAAAAGTTTTCATACAGATGCAGTTACACTGGCAAAAGACAAAGAGAAAAAAAATACTATGCCCGAGTAAAATAATATATACACTGCCAGGTAGGGTAAACATACACAAAATTGGGTTTAGGTGCATCTAGGGAAAGTTTGTCCCAACTCAACTCCCATGACAAGTGCTTTTATGAGTATACAAGTCCTGAACAGTCAGAATCTACTAGTGAAAGGACTTCACACTTCCACACTTTTTCTAATTAGTTATATTTGATTTTTAATCAAAATGACACATATCTGACTTTTTAAGTGGGCTTCTTTAATTTCTCCCATTTTTTGTTTGTATGCTTGTTTATCAATGTGCACGAGGATAAAAGACAGACATCCTGTATTTCCTGTAATTAAGAGAATTTGCACCAAACGGACAAGCATGCTTTTATATAATATAATTTTGTGCAATGGTGAAGTTGAAAAGGCTACAGCTGCCTAAAAGAAAGTTTGCACTGGGGACAAACATGGCCCTGGTAATATAGCTCCCTCCCAGTCCACTGCAGAAGAGCTACCGGGAGAGAGAGTGAGGAAGTGGGGGGCTGAGACAGCAAAACGGGAAGAACTGAGCAATCAGCAAGCAACAGCACTAATTAAGTATAAAAAGTAAGAGCAATTATTTGGCAAAAGTACAACAGAAGAAAACTGAAAGCTAGTGTGCTAGACATCAAATAAATAAGATCTTTCTCTCACATGGGAAGGAATTCTGATGTCCTAAGAATTTGATGTTCTCCTACTGAAAAAGAAGAGGAAGATATTAGAAAGCATTAAATCCTTCCTTAAAGTTGTTTCTCTGGCTTCCCTCCCCACTTTGCCCAGCAAGCTTTTTTCTCCCAGAAAGATTAATCATTGAGAGTTGTTCAATCAAGCACACTGGTTATGAACTTCACTTGAATCCAACTTACGCAGTGGCATAAGAAACGCCACTTACGTTTATGTAGTCCATCATAATATGCAATAGATAGGCCTCATTCTGAACATTTTTTTTTAACTGGACAAGTACAGCCAATAAAAGACTTAAGAGATCACTGCGTAACCAGACTAGAGGAAGATGGACAGCTGGAGACAGCATGTTTCTTGTTTCTATTTGTAAAGCAGCATTCTCTCACCAATGTACTTTTCCTTCCAATGTTTTTTCTTGTAGTAAAAACAGCTTAGAAAAGGTGACATTCAGGCAGGATCATAAGAGAGGACCATTTCAGCACGGTCTAAATGCTGGTGTCATTCTCTGATGGCACCTTCTGGAAACAGTGGTCAACCCTGGCACAGACATCCTGGAGAGGTGGTCAATGCCCCATGGCTGGCAGTGTTTACAGGCGTTTGGACAATGCCCTTAATACCTTGCTGGAACTTCTGGTCATCCCTGAAGTGGTCAGGCAGTTGGACCAGATGGTCCTTGTAGGTCCCTTCCAACAGAAATACTCTATATTCTATTCTATTTTGAAAGATGTTTGAACTGATATGTTAAAATAGGCTGGTGAACCCTATTCCATTTTTGCTTCAACAGTTCTTAAAAAAATGGGAAAATATCAAACTGTTACAAATTGCTCCATATTTCTTCAGCCTGGAAAAGGACGCGCACCCCAAATCCTGTGCTCAATTAAAGACATGAGATGCTGTAAAAAAAGACACAGGTGAACTCTGAAAAAAAAAAAAGTTTCTTTTCAGTGATCACAATAATTAAAAGTTTTGGGGGAGAAGAAAGATATTTCAATTCAAACAATGACATAAAACCCATTTTACACTTATTTGCGAGAGACATTTGCAAAACCAGTCCATCTGTGCAGAAATACAAGGCCTGGAAAACTGCCAGGGTTTCCAAGTGTGACCTGCTGTGCAAATGCTGATTATGCAAGTTAAAGCTGTCTGGGGTGAATTTATGTTCCCTGTTTTCCAGGGCTCCAAATAACATTCCTTTACTTAGAGAAACCATGTTAAACTCCAAACTTTTATCTGACAAGTTTTCAAGATTCTTTAAAAGTTCTGTAAAGCACAATTCCTTTCCATTTGCAAAATGAAAATAAGTTTATTCCAAATACGAAATTGGCAAAAATATATATCCAAAAACTAAGAAGGATCAAAGTCCTGGTCGCTTTTGTTTGAATCTTTGCAGAAGCATTTACAGAAACTTCTATAGTTTATTTCCAAACAAGAGAAAAATGGGAATGACTGACAACTATAATGAATAATTATTTAAGTGCACATATCCATCATTATCTTGAAACTCTAAAAAAATTTTCTTGGAAGTCAGCAGCTGCCTAGAGTCATAGAACAATAGAGTGGATGAATCTTACAAAGCAAGGCTAATTTCAACATTAGATTAGGCTGCTCAGAGCCTTGCCTAAATCAAACTGTATATATTTCCAGGAATGGAGATTCCACCACCTCTTTGGGTGACTGTTTCAGTCCTTGGTCACCCTCATTGTGAAATTCTTTTTTTCTAAAACCCAAAATGAACTTTTCCTGAGACAATGTGTATCCATTGACCATTATACCCTCATTGTGCACTTCCCAAAAGAATCCATCTTGTCTACAAACAGCCACTCGGTAGCTGAAGGCAGCAGAAAGCCTTCTCCTTCACCTTCTCTCCCAGAAGCTAAACAATCCCAGCTCTTTCTGCTGCTCCTCTTACATGGTGTCTGCCAGCCTCCAGCTATCCATGTGGCCGGTGCTCCTCTGGACTCATTCCAGTTTCTCACAGCTGTTACTATCATCATTTCATGTCATTTAGAACATTTTATTGTACCAAAGATGACCAAGCAGTAAGGTGACAGTTATTTAAACACTTAGTGGTTATTCCATGTGAAATGTTTCATCAGCAAAGAAAAATATGATGGTAACACCACCTTGATTTTAAAAGGTATCAAGCAGGCTTTGTACTCTGAAGAAGCTCCATACTGCATTTTCTCCAAGAAAACTAGGGTATGTATACACACCTATTAAAATTCAACAACAAAAAGCTGTTAATAAATATATAATACCAAAGTCCTGTTCAAGCAGTTGGTGAGAGAGTGACTTGTGACAAGGGCTTTGCTGACAATGCTAAGCTCATGTTTTCAAGATGATCGTTACCTACAAAGTTCTGGTAATGTCTTATTTTTCAAGAGATTGTTATGGCCTCAGATTTCGACTTTCAATACGAATCTGCTCTGAGAACTAAGTTAGCCTTGTTTCACCAGAAAGGTACTGTTGCAATGGGTCAGGAAACACCAGTAGCTAATTCCAATAGCTATTAGTAGCTATTCCAATAGCTGGAGGACATCTCTGTGCACCACGCACATACACACGTGTCCTCCCCTTCCAAGAAGGGATTATGAAGGGAAATGACCAGGCTGAGTGAAAAGACAATGTCTCCAGTGAAACTCACAATAAATATTTCAGTTGTAAATTCTACTAGTCTGGAAAACCAACAGATCTTACTGCCTATGATATCTGGGCAGTAGAGTTTTTAATTTATAATTACTATAATACATTTAATCTATGCTGTATCTCCTGCAATATACATGCAGTTACAAAATACAGCAAATGAGCTATTAGATAACTTTCAGAGTTTGAACAGCACATATGAACTTAACATTCGAGGGAAGAGACCGGCCTGGCTGAACAAAGAAATAAGGACGCAGCTCAGGGAAAAAAGGAAAGTTTATGCCCTTT
>JAOQGH010000007.1:5745238-5794581 GCA_025769975.1 Gallinago jamesoni | reverse complement strand
TTGTGGTTGGACTCGATGATCTCTGAGGTCCCTTCCAACCACCACAATTCTGTGATTCTGTGATTCTGTGATTCTGCTTATATTTAAAGGTTATATTTGTAACTGTAAGAAATGAAAATGTAATTAATATTTACATGAAAACACCAATCTTTGAAACTTTGTGGTACTTGCCTTGAAGAAAGGACTCTTCAAATCATGGTTTTATTATTTAGTTTCTTCTGGCTCTTAGCAGGCTTTAGATAAACTAGCAACTAGAGTTCTGGCCATAGAACGATACAGCTATTCCCCATGATGTCCCCTTCAGCCAATATAAGTTCATGCTGGACTAGAAAAATACCTCATTTGTACACAGACATACCAGTTACTATGTAATATTTTGTAAGTTTTAGAACAGATTATCAGTTGTAAATTTCCATTGATTTCCTATTTGTCACTTACTGTTAAATTTACTTTAAAACAGATTTTAAAAGTTCTTTGCAGAAGAATATTTGACCAGAATTAGAGGATCATGATGACAAGAAGATTCATCTGTTTAATGCTAATGGCTGCTGTGGGAGCTACTGCAAGCAAAACACAGGAATTTGAGGGCAATGACGAGGAAGCAGAACAAGAATTCATTTATATGAACAGATATAAGCGCTCCAGTGACACGCAGGACAAATGCACTTACACCTTTATTGTACCTCAGCAGAGAGTGACAGGTGCCATTTGTGTTAATTCTAAGGAGCCTGAAGTTCTACTTGAAAACAGGGTAAATAAACAAGAATTACAGCTACTTAACAATGAACTTCTGAAACAAAAGAGACAAATAGAAACTCTCCAGCAACTGGTAGAGGTGGATGGCGGGATTGTTAATGAGGTTAAACTCTTAAGAAAAGAGAGCAGAAATATGAATTCTCGTGTCACACAACTCTATATGCAGTTACTACATGAAATTATCCGAAAACGTGACAACGCCTTAGAACTTTCTCAACTTGAGAATAAGATTTTGAACCAAACTGCAGATATGTTGCAGCTTGCAAACAAATACAAAGACTTAGAGCACAAGTACCAACATTTGATGTCAATTGCCAATAATCAGTCACAAATAATTGCCCAACTGGAAGAACACTGTCAAAGAATTCCATCCACAAAGCCACTGCCACAAACTCCACAGCCACCAAATAAAGTGTACCAGCCTCCTACTTACAATCGCATTACTAACCAGATATCTACTAATGAGATTCAGAGTGATCAGAACTTAAAGGTTTTGCCACCTGCCTTACCAACCATGCCTGCAGTTACTAGTATTCCGACTTCAACAGATAAACCGTCTGGTAAGTAATATTATTGATGTGTCTACATTAGTAGCTAATATGCAGTGGGCAACATTTTAATTGTAGTATTAAAAATGCAGACATAATTTATTTATTTAGAAAAATAAATGCAAAATAATTATTTTGAACTAATTGAGATTTTTTAGCTCTGACATTGTCTGTGTATCCATCTTGTATATTTTTAATATACATGTTGTAGTACAAGCACAGAAAGAAAGCAAAAAAAAATGAATTCTGAATGTCTAAGAATCAGATACACTAGCCCCACACACTTTTCTCATGTTAGTTTGCCAAGACAAACCCACAAACCCACCATTTATATGAGATGCATGAGATAAAGGCACTGCAGAAAAATCCTACTAATCAACAGTCAGTCATCTAAAGTTTATTTACCTGTGCCCAAGACCTAACTGTTACATTTCGTGACATCTGAAGGGGTTTGGCGCTTTTTGGATAAACATTTATGAAGTTATTACAAGTTTGTTGATCTAGCATGTGATAACTTTTGTGCTTGTGTAACTCAGAAAGTAATGCATATCTGCTCTGCACCTCACACAGGGCACTTATGCTCTGAGATGAGCAAAGGGAAGCAAGTGGTGGAATAGTAAGGGATATATACAGCCCTCATTAAGAATATTAGAAATCCTGCTGTAAGCAAGATGAAAGGTATCTGAAATCACATATATACATCATTTGATCTACATGGTAAAGAAATAATGGGTAACGAATGCAGTATCACCCATGGTCCCATATATTTTTAAAGAAATAGTTCAAGTATTACGTTTCCCATACACAAGAAAAGTCCGTCAGTGTGTGGGCAACACGTCCTTGCTTCAGAAAAAAGACAGGGGACCCAAAGACATCTGAAACTAAGACTTGAAATGGAGCAAGGCACATGAACTGCACTTAGAATGTATTTCAAGGCTATTTTGCAAAGTAAAACATTGACTGATGACCAACCTGCAACCCTGTAGAACCTCTAAATGAAGTACCCAGAGAAAATGCTGCTTTTCCAGACAATTTCCATCTCCAGAGGTCCCTTCCCTGATTCTAAGATAAAATGTGCTACTTTTTCCTTATCCACATCCATTATCAGAAAAAGCAGTTCCATATTTCTTCTGTACAAATCCATTATAATATTAATTTCTTGTTTTCCCATTTGCAGCAGTTTGATTTGTTTAAGTAATGTTCCGACAACTGAAGTTAAGCTATTTAACCTTTCATTTCCAGGGTATCCTCTTCCCCTTTTTGGGAAAGAACATTTAATACTTTTTCCTCATCCTCCAGAACATTCTCCACTCACAAAGCACAACTCAAACAAAATCCCTCCTCACAATTAATACCATAAATGATGCTTCAGCCAGGTGTCTGCAATAAATTAAGAAAAACCCACATAAACATCCTTCCACACCCCCCACCCCCCCCCCCCCCCAATACCCACAACCAACATCCCACAAAACAAACAAAAACTACCACCAGCACAACTGCCCAGCCACCGGAAAAAATCCACCTGTATTCTATACACTCCTTTCTGTACTGTCTTGAGTTCTCAACCTTTGCCAAAGCTCGTGGCTGTACCAACCATCTGATCATAGCCAACCTGTGCAATGAAAACTGAAGCAAAATGGAAGAAAAATATTAAATGCCTTCTCCATTTCATCTGTTGACAGCTCTCCTTCCTCAAAAAAGTAGCAGACCAGTCACCTTATTTAATTTTATACATTTTGTCCACACTGTTGGTTTTGGGGTTTTTGTTGATGTTGTTTGGCTAAAAACGAACCAACAAACCCCACAAACAACCAGCTATGCCTAATATTTTGCGCTAGCATTTGCTTTGTCTGAGCTTCCCTCATGTTGTCAAAGCTACTGGAAAGGTCATGATTTAGCCAGGTCAGTTTGTTACCATTTTCCTGAGCCAGCTTCTGCAATAGCAAAATCCATTGTAATGTCCTCAGAGACTCTTCAACAAACTTGTAAACTCTTCACTTGGACTGTGGGAAGCATTTTCTCTGCATGCTCTCTGAATTTGCTGAAGCCTGTTATATTTAAATTCATTTCCTTTGTTTTGCTTTTCACTTTCCTAAGAATTGTAGCCTCTATTATTCTACTATCAAGATCACCTATGCTGCTTTCCATTTCACATTTTCAATCAGTTCTTCCCTACGTTCAAATATAATATATTGTGTGGGTTTTTGCTGTCTATATTTTAAGTATCTATCTATGAAAAACCTATCCCTAACAAATTCCAAAAATTTGTCATATATCTTTTATCTGCCGTATTCTTTGCCCAACAGGTAGTTAGTTGGAAGTTGGTAACTCATTGGAAGAGGTAGGCAACAAGTTTAAGTTCATTATGCACATAAACTGCGTAGAAAGTGAGACTTAGGTTACTTCACTTTTTTACAACAAATCTCTTATTTCCCTTTAATTTGTATTACTTGTTTTAAATTAATTAAAAGCTACGTGGATCCAAGATTACAGTTCCCCATGAAGCACTATATGCAACTACTGAGTCTCACCAAATCTATAAAAGACATGTAAGAGCTTGAAATAAGACATCTTGTTTCTGTAAAATATAATGCAGTATGAAAATATCAGCGCAAAGCAGAATTAGGTGAATCTCCAATTCATAACAGCAATTACAAGGACCTGTTGGAGCAGGGCCAGAGGAGGCCACGGAGATGCTGTAAGGGCTGGAGACCCTTCTGCTGTGAGAGTTGAGGGGTTCAGCCTGGAGAAGAGAAGGCTCCGGAGAGAACTTAGGGCCCCTTGCAGGCCCTAAAGGTGCTACAGGAGAGACAGTCTTTTCAGTAGGGCCTGTAGTGATAAGACAAGGGGTAATGGTTTTGAACTAAAAGAGGGGAGATTCAGAATAGGTACAAGTTAGAAATTCCTTATTTTGAGGGTGGTAAGTGAGACACTGGCCTAGATTGCCCAGAGAAGCTGTGACTGCCCCATCCTAGAAACATTCCAGGCCAGGTTGGATGGGGTTCTCAGCAACATAGTCTAGTTGAAGACGTCCCTGCTCACTGCAGGGGATGGGACTAGATGGCCTTTAAAGGTCTCTTCCAACCCAAACCATTCTATGATAATTCTAGCCTGTGTCCTCCATCCTGTCATGTGTGTGTGTGTCCCTTTTTCTTAACTACATGTTAAAAAAAACACTTGACAAAATATTTTTTTAGTACAACTTAATTGTTCAAGTTAAGGTCAATAAATAAAATATGATTAAAGAAATTTTGTAAGAATCCAAACAGAATTAATGACTGTGGAAGACAGAAATTAAGGAGATGCAAGACAAAAAGACAGGGAGGGAGAATAATTACGTGGTTTAGGTTAGCAAAATTACAGACACAATTTTAAAAACTTATTTCACATTCTCCAACTTGGCACAGATGGGTGCAAGGTCAAAGCAATATAATACATCTCACACTATCAGTTATCAAAGACTATTCTGGTATTTATAGAACATAAATGTGTGGTCTCCTCATAGAGCTGTGTCTCCATCCTGTACACCCAATACTTCTAAAGCACATTTGTGGTTACATGTGTTTGTGCCAGGGACCAGGCACTGTTCTGATTACAAAGGTACTGCTCCTCCAAGGTCTGCTTGACTGCCGACTCCCTAGAGGTGATTTTATTAAAACTACCTATCTGAAAGTCAGGATGCTCCCACTTTTTCAAAGGAAGATAAGATGAGCCTTGTTTGTAAAGCAAGCTAATATTTCAGAAGGAAGTTCTATATTTTATTATTATAAAAACACAAATTACCAATCAGATCTAGTAAAAGAACTGTCCTTTTCTCCTAACAGCAGCACATATGCTATGGAGGAAGTTTACAAAGTTGCTGCCCAGTTTTTTGTTTTGCATAAAAAGGGCAGTATCTGTTATTGCTGGCCAGCCAATAATATGCATGGCACAGTCGCATTTACCGCAGTCAAAATCCAGGCATCTGAATTGGGGATCCTAAGAACTGCCACAGAAATTAATTTAACCAACTTATAGTGAGTTCTATACACATCACTTGTCATAAAATAAACTGCTAATCTTTTTTCTATGTGACTATTTTTGAAACAATCTACTTCATAAGTTACTTCTAATTTAAAATCTTCAGAGCAGTGACCCATTCTGTAATAACTTTATTCAGTACTAGGATACTATACCCCTACACTGACACTGACACTGCAAGGCACTTCAGAACAAAACATTATTATCACTATGATCTGAAACAAGAGAGCCATTTAGAAGTATTTCTCTGTCACGTTTGAAGTGTGTTTCCCTACCTGCTATTATAGATTTACTGTGTATTGTGATTTAAATGTATAACCATATTCACAAAGGAAGGCTGAAACTGCTAGCCAAAATAACATGACAGATATGAGATATTTGAAGCACAGTTAATAAAGAGTAAATAGTCATGCTAAGGTTAATGCAGTATTAACATACAGTGTACACTAATTGTATATGTTCACACAGCTTTTCCCAAAAAGGCATTAATAGTATGCAAAAAACCCTCATGTAATAACATAAGACAGACAGACAATATATTCATACTGATAATTATGGCTTAGTGAGGCAGATGGTTTGAACTGATAAATCCTTTAGGTGTCATGATTGAGACTGTGTGCTAGCAAATAAAATCTTTGGATAGGAGCAGTGGACAAAATTCAAGTAAGAAATGCTTAAAAATAGATTGTTTAAAGAGGGCACAGACATATTAGGTCAATATATATATATGTGCGAGGGCAAGCTGAACAAATACATGCTTCTAAAATATTACTCAAACAAAACCAAAAAAACCACAAGACCTTGAAAACTGGGGGCTTTACAAGATTTGATAGCCTATCAGAAACTTTGAGACACAAAGGACACAAAATAGCAGAATATTGCAACACCAGTGCACAAACTAGAAGTGTTAACTGGAAAGGTAAAATGTTTTCAAGTGCCACAGAGACTATATAAAGATACTGTATTGGAAATTTAGAACTATTCATCCATCAAAAAAAAAAAGAAAGGACTTTGAGAGGACCAGAAAATCTTGCCATGGTTCAGCAGCTTAGTAAAAGAGCAGTACTGAACATAGTGTCAGGTTAAACATAAATACCCATTAAAATCTTAAGAATAACTTGCAAAAGGAAAAAAAGGCATAATAAATACGATTTCTAACACGTCAAGAACAGAAAGCTTTAAAGCTAATAGGGAAAGGTAAAAAGATATACTCAGAGAAATTAAAGCAACAGTAGAAAAATCTAAAATTAATTTTGATATGTGTATTCAATGAGGGGACACTTTGAGGTTCCTGTGTGACGGGTTAGCGACAAGGAGAATACTCTGGAGGATTTATCTCAAACTGAAATGTTTAGAAGAGGTTATAAGGCCAACGAAAGAAGTTAATACTATCAGACTGCAAAAAGTAAAGCATGTTCCCCAAGAGTTCTAAAGGAAATGGAATATGAAACAACTACTGTGTAATCTCTCACGAAAAAAATTGCCTTAAGGCAATGTGAGGAATGAAAGGTGGCAAATGTGACATTGCAAAAAAAGAAAAAAAATTCCACTAATTGACAGAAAACATGCTAGGAACAGCAGAACAAGCAGCAAACAAATCTGAATCATGTATCATCATCCAGTCTCCTTTAGTAAGAATCAACTTGGTTTTTATAATGCGAATTTTGTACCATTTTTAGAGAAATTTGATGGGCTTAGTGCCCATGCAGGCAGAATTCTGGTTGATACACAGTATTTATTTCCAGAAAGTACAGAACCAGGTTTCTTATCAAAGGTGTTTAAATTAAGCTGCTAGAGAGTGCAAAGAAAGAGCCTGACATAAATAAACCATAAAAATCCCTTAATTATTAAGTATTTTTTTCATTAGGCAGTGTTAATCATGATGTCCTACAGAGATCTGTGCTGGGGCCAGTCCTCTTCGTCAGTCCTACATTCCCTCTCATTTCTGATGTCAGTGACAAATCTCAGACTACACACTGTAGTCAAAATTTTGGACAGTTAGTATCTGACAAAAAAAAAATAAAAATCACCTGTCATGGAAAAGTAGTAGCAAACTCTGCTTTGAAGTATTTGTAATAGTTTATCTTCATCTTAAAGCACTTTCAAGAGAAAAGAACCATGCAGTAGAGCCCTGTTGCCATGTGGCCTAGAAAGAAACTGCAGGATTAGAAAGCTGTAAATAATAAACAATACACTGCTATATATTCTTTTTTTTTGAAGACAAGATCATAGATCTGTGCTTGCCTATTTTAGGAATTTCTTCAGTAATGATGACTTTGAACTGACATGCTCTTCTTTGGTTTTAGTAAGTGCCACTAAATAAACATTGTGATAAACAAGAGCAATTTAAATTACCAGCATTCATTACATTCATCTTCTCCCACCTTTCTACATCTAAATTGCCAGAAATCTGAACAGTTACTCTTGATAGCACCATATGCTTCAGTAGTTCTCCTCAGGAGATGTGACAAGCTATCTTCCCTCAGGGTGTGCATGTCATCCTCTAGTCTTGAGGATTCTTAACTTCGCTCTTTTGATTAGACACAAGGATAGCAGCAAATCTGGGAGAGTCTGTCTGCACATCTCCACACAGACTCCTGAATTGTTTAGAACTAAATTTCTCAAACTCATTAAAATGCAATCTAACTAGCTTCCTCTTGGAGAAGATTTCTTTAAAAACCATGAATATAAGATGCTTTCAAAAAGAGTAAGCTTTTCATGGATTCTATTAAACTCAAGGAAAAATGCATTCTCCTTCTGAAAACAGGAGAGCATTATCTGTAATTTCTGTAAATGCAAACTATTTTAAAAACCTTTCTGTTTAGCTACAGTTTCTCTCACTCTGGAGTTACAAATCTTAATTTGTTTTGTGTTACCATTTATTAAGGTGACAACAGTAACACCTACATTCTTAATTTATGTTGCTGGTTCCATTGTTAACATCCACGCCAATGACATTTTTGTAGACTCAGCTTTTTAAAGCTGAATTTCTCAAAGACAGAATCAAAGTCAGACTTACCATTTTGTTTTCAAAAGGAAATTATGAATATTGGTACTTATCTATGAAGTCATTCATATTTTGTTTCCTTGAAGATATAATCAATGTAGTAAGTGCAGTCGCCTTAAATAAAATAGTAAAAAGATAATAATAAATCTACCTTTATCAGTAATTCATTGTGAAATGTTCCAGAAATTAAGTTACAAATGAATCTGTTTGAAAACACTTAGTGGACACTACCTTCACTAAGAGGAAAAACAAATGCACTACTCAGGAAAGTAAATCTATTGTGAAAAGCTACCAATTCAAATACCACCCTGTGTTAAAGATACCCTCAACTGTGTTTTGATGTGTGGTCCTTCTGTTTTGATACAGGGCCCTGGAGAGACTGTCTACAAGCATTAGAAGATGGCCATGATACAAGCTCCATCTATCTTGTAAAACCAGAAAACACAAACCGGCTGATGCAGGTCTGGTGTGACCAACGGCATGACCCTGGTGGCTGGACAGTCATTCAGAGACGGCTGGATGGGTCTGTCAACTTTTTCAGGAACTGGGAGACATACAAGGTTAGGGCGAATGAGCAGTTTCATGTTTTTCACCCTCAAAAAATTATTGGTACATTTAATTTAAAGAGTGATTTTAGAGTCTGACCTACAGCTTAGCTGAAAAGGAGTCTGTGTGTTTACCCTTCCAGAAAAGGAAGTCTATGTAAAATAAGTTACTGTGGTTTTCTACTTAATGCACTCAGATTTACCACTAAAACAGATGCAAAATATTAACATGCTTCTCTTGCTTCCTTTACAGCAAGGATTTGGTAATATAGATGGAGAATACTGGCTCGGATTAGAAAATATTTATTGGTTAACAAATCAAGGCAACTACAAACTGCTCATAACAATGGAAGACTGGTCAGGTCGCAAAGTGTTTGCTGAGTATGCGAGCTTCAGACTGGAGCCAGAAAGCGAGTATTACAAGTTGAGACTGGGACGCTACAATGGCAACGCGGGAGATTCCTTCACTTGGCACAATGGTAAACAGTTCACCACGCTGGACCGGGACCATGATGCATACACAGGTACAGGGGCCCTTTCAGTTGTCTTGCCTTTTTTGCCCTTCCCCCCCTCCCTTTTTTTTTTCTTTTTTTTTTTCTTTTTTTTTTTTAAAAAGGGAAAGTATTTATGGTGATACACACACACACAAAGAAATAACATTTTCAGGGATTTGTCAGTTATGAAGCACAAACTGATGTGCCAACCCATATATGTACTTACACTAAACTGTAAAATATTCTATAGAGGGTTATTTGAGACAGCAACGCAAACAGATTTTCCAGCAAGGGAGAGTAACACTAATGAATAGAACCTAACTACAAAGATGCTTCCTGAATAAGTCTAATTCACCTTGCACCTCATGGCATCTGCACGTTAAACACACAGTTAAAAACATTAAATTGTTTGATGCTTAGCTTGCTTGCTGCAAGGTTTTTCATTTGCTCCTAAGACTGAACTGGAGGGTTTTTTTGCAGGTAATTGTGCTCATTACCAGAAGGGAGGATGGTGGTACAATGCATGTGCTCATTCAAATCTCAACGGAGTTTGGTACCGTGGAGGACACTACCGCAGTCGGTATCAGGATGGTGTGTACTGGGCTGAATTCCGGGGAGGGTCGTATTCACTAAAGAAAGTCGTTATGATGATAAGACCTAATCCCAACACATTCCACTGAAATAATTCTTCTCTTGGTTTGCTTTCTTGTTCTAAAAATCACATAAAGCTATGATGTTATTATCTGGAACTATCTTTTCAAAAATGAGGAATGTAAGATATTGTACATTTATTGCTTAGATGTGAGGGCTTGTATATTGTACTTTCAAGAATCATTCCAGGAAAAAAAAAAATGCTGAAGAAAAAAAGGAACTGAAATGACATAACATTCATAACACCTCTTGGTACTAAAAGTAGTTACATTAAGCCTTTTAGAACTGGCAGTTTAGATGGACTGTAGATAAACTTTCTGGTTTTTTTCCCTGTAAATTGTTTGGATGGTAAAAATACTGCCACAACTTTTAAATATTTTTGTATGTTATATTATGTATAAATATTCTCAAATACAGGAAATATTACAAACTGTACAGCAAGAGTTTTATTATTGTTATTATTATTGTTATGAGCAATCATTTGACACAGGAAATCATATCCTTTGAACTGTGTAGCTGGTATATGTACATTAGTGTGATAACTCTAATTTAATCTTTGTTAACTGCCATGAATAAAGTTAGTACTATATAATTTGATTTTGAGAGCAGATACTGAAACAATTACTGTAGTGATAAACCCAGTCTTTCCCTTTCTCTTTGAGCATTTAAATCTGCTTCTATAAATTAGAATTCACAGCTGATTCAAATATTTTAGATTAAAAACACTAATGATTTTTCTTACCAAAATGAAGTAGCTAAATGCGTATGGAAAATAACCCACATCTAAAGCATATAACGTGCTGTATAGCCAACATGTTATCCTACACTACAACTGCCACAGTACTTTGTACCTGACTTCAGCCATTACCTGCTGTGTAGCCTCTGTAATCAGAAATGTCTGGATATAAACTAAAGGGATTATCCAACTTTGCAGGCAAATGATGGATATCAATACATAAGCTATTTAATATCCGTAGCCGGTAGATGAAAACTATATAAAGAAATTACCTGTAGCCAAGAGAAGTTGTATTTACCATATTTCACAATTATAACATATTATTAATTATTAAATAGGTCAAATTATTAAATAGGTTTACTCATTTATATTTAGAAGTCAGTCACAATTATGAAATACTGACTGTGATAATTTTAGTATTCTTCTGAGGTATGTTTCTAGAACAGATTGTTGTAACACCCATTTCAAAACAGCAAGTACTATGAAAAATATAAGTTAAAGAATGCAATAATATAATGAAAAAAAGAAATTAAAGAATGCAATAATAAGAGGGAGACCAAAAGCCTCTAGAAGTTCAATATATTTTCCAGTAGCCCTGTAAGATACTTACTGTGCATTTGTGTGCGTATGCTTGCACACTTTTTCCTTTATTACCTCATCACTTCTTTACTACAGTATGATGTGCATTAAACTGACGTGTCATGTAGCATGTGTTGTATATAACTAAGAGTAGGGTTTTTAATATATTAATTACCCCTGTAATGTTGTAATCCTTTAATAAAGCAAAAAATGTTATTTTGTCATGTTCAGATTTCATCCTGTTTCAGTTCAGATTAACCATAGCAAAGAATAGATAATAAACGTCACACCACTGCCTCATGACTCAAATCAACTCTGATATGCCAAATACTATTAATGTATGAAGTGTCTAAATATTACAATATCAAAAGCAAAGCAATATTCAACTGAGAAAAATACTAAATTTCCATACATCCCAAGGAGGAAGAACTTTTTGTAGGTCATATGAAAACAACAACACTTCCAAAACAGTATTCAAGCTTCATCTTCCAATGTTTCATCTACTGGACTCCTGGACACAATTAAGTTTTAGGTAAGAAATATTAAATGCATCTACAGCCTGGCCACAGCGCTCTAACAACTAGGATTGTAGCATTAAGGCAGCAAAATACCTGCGGATATCTACAACTAACCACTAGTTTTGTCAGAAAAAAGCACACACAGTAGACTCACATCTACCTTAGAGGAGGTCTTCATTGTGTGTGGCGTGTAGGCACATTCAACCTGTTCTATAAGTAATCAAACCTTCCTGAAAATGCTTTAGCACAGCAGTATCCTCAGGTAACATGTACCCCAGCACATCCTGGCAGAGCACAACACATAACCCATGGGCTAAGATACAGGGGCAGAAAGCCAAACAATGCATTAGCCATATATGCATTAGTTTGGAACAACTACATGCTACTGGTAACTACCTACTCTGGGGTGTTTGCCCACTTTTAAAGCATGGGTCACTATGAACGTCACCTCCCTGCACTCACAGGCTGCATGAAGACAGCAAATTCAAGATACTCTTCTAACCACTACTTCGTGCTTGGCTTAGTGAAGGAATGTAGAGAACTTCAGGTATCGATTGTGCATATCTCAAGAATGGGGCATTATCTAGAAAAGCTATTACAGGTCCTTTTCTGCGGCAGGAGATTAAATACAGGTACATCTTCATTCATCTCCTTGGTATACACTCATGACAGGCCTTAAACATGTCCAGGCTGACAGTCTTTTACTAAAACAACCATATTCCTTAGCCTTTCTACTGAAAGGCAAATGGTTTACCTGAAGTCTTCTCCATGTAATTAAAAAAAGAGAAAGCACAAAAGTCAGTGTCTGAAGACCTGTTTTAACTCTGGAGATACCACAACGGAGAAAAGAACTTGGGTAAGCTAAATTCTTAAATGGGACTAGCTGTGCTGCACCCCTTCTCCCTGGCAAAGGATATGAGCAGAAAAAAATCTTTTAAAGAATGCCTGGTCATAGGCACTTGGCTCTTCCCCACACTTCCAGCTAAAATGATAGCACTCATGGATGCTATTTTCTATGAAAGGTGAAGGACAGATCATATAATGGTTGGCTCAAATAGTTAACCTATAAGGAAAATAAGCATCAGATTTAAATACCACTGAGAAATACAGTAGATAGGTAAAGAAAAACCACAACTAGCATAATAAGAAACCACTGAATTCTCATCTAAAGATAGGTGAAGGATAGACATAGTCTTAGGGTGGACCAAAACCAAAGTAGCAAAAAAGAAATAATCTCTGGTGTACTTTACAAAGAAATTCTGATTTCAAGTCTTCATCTAAAAACAGTCACTTCTCTCATAAGCTCAAGATGACCCTTTCTCTTTTCTGAGGAAGAGAAATGAGATACAGAGAAACAGACTGAGAGTGCTAAAGTTGCCTGGATGTGAAGAGGCTGAATGAGCTACCTACAGTGAAGACAGGAAAAAGCTGTAGATAGTCACTGCCCCCATGAATTTTCAAAACAACGCAACTGCTATTTTTTCTTAGATCAGACTGTGGCTGAATGCTTCCAACAGTCCAGACCATAGCCTTGCCTTACCTGATTTTTTTTTCTCTCTCTCTTTTTTTCTTTTTAAACTTGGAAGATGTGTCTGAAAAGAAAACAACTGCTTGATGTTTTAACATAGTCGTTTTAAACGTAGTAAGGAATATATTAATCTTTCATATTATAGCTTGAGGTTGTAAATATACTAGTACCGTCTCATCTATTCATCTGGTTACACAAAGGTTCAACTGCACCTCTCAGGAAGCAGGGAGAGCCTTACTTTAAAGGAGCAGCAACACTGCTTAGTCTTTGCAATCACCAGGGAGAGGCTCTCTGTGAGGTTCCAAACCTGAGGTACAACGTGTGCAGGAGGATAAGAAGTCTAAAGGAACTCGGCTAGACACCCGCAGGAATTTCAGATTCAACCCTGTAACTCAGTAACATGCAGATTTTTTCCTTTCACTGTCATTACCTGTGTCTTTTATTAGGGTTGTAAGACTTTTGTCCATTTCAGATAGCTTTTAATTTTAAATTTAATTAAAACTGGCTTGGAGTAATATCCCAATAACTGGATGGCACTAAAGCATTTCCTACACAAGGCTCTGAGCCAGTTCTATAAACCAGAGTATGCAGTCAACTTAAGCAGTTGTTTAACTCCCCAGAATATCTCAAACGTAACCTCAAGCTGCCCCAGATGGAATGTGAACTGATACCCCATAACTAAGTGACTGCCTTTCACTGAGAGACAAGAGGCCCTGAGAACACTGCAAATCTTCAGAGACTGCGTCACTCTCATTCAGTGTTGTAAGTTCACTATTTACTCCTAACAGATCTATCAGTCTACTTGTTTAAGGAGACAGATTAAAGAAGCTTTTCCATACATAATATTGTCTCCTCCAAGAAAATATTTATTCGCTGAAACAAGTCCCTTTTGAATATTCTCTTTTGATAAGCAAAACATTCCTTCAAACCTGAAATTATTTTCAAACAAGTTTCAATAACTTTTATCAATTTTTCAACACATTTTTTAAGTATGGCCATTGGTGATGGCCGTCAAACTTATTTAATAAAAAAATATTTTACATACGCAGTGCTGACTGTTCACAGGAATTTGTGCTGGGACTCAAGCTGTTCAACATATTCATAAGTGACACAAAAATGGGAGTGAACAATGGAGCAAAAATCTACTGATATTAATTAATTGAGGAAAGCAAAGAGAAGGGCTGACTGAGAGAATCTGCAGAAGGATTTATGAGATGGACTGCTTGGACAGTAAGACAGAAGATAATTTTAAGCAATTGTTCCAACTTTCTGCAGGAAAAGTGTTGAAAATTCTCCCACTGCATATTCATGTTGTGTAATAAAGTCTGGGGCTTAAGACCTAGCTTAGCTACCATAAGAGCTTTCTAAAATCTTCCCTCAGGCCACAGCACCACCTAATCTGGGTCCTGGAATCCTCAGGGATCCAGGAGTACCCTCGCTGCACAACATAAACAGAACACGTTACATCTCAGTGCCAACTGGAATGCTCACAGCATTCCACAGTTGATGCTGGAGCTGCCTGGGACAATTCTTATCAGGCATGTTTCTCTTCTATGCAAAACATATGGTCCCTATCGGTATATAAATTCATTAAGGATCATCAGAAAAACCATGACCTTCTTTCCCCTCATGCTTCCAGCTAGATGCTCTCCAGACTTACACATTGTTCTTTACAGATGCAGATAAAGGTATATTTTATGCACATGTAATGAGAAAGCCTCATCGGGAAGAAACAAAGTTCTGCTTTCAGTGATCATTTAAGCTACCAAGACTGCTATTCTTCAGCCAAAAAACCCCAGACAAAAAGTAGCATAAACACAAAACCAATACAGAAGCAACCATCAACTGTAACCACTAGCAAAAACACTGTGATGCAGGAAGGCTGAACACAAAGAGGCTGCACGATATGGGAAGTGTGTCCAGATAACAATTTTGAACATGCTTGAAATTAGTAGAGGTGAGCTCTGGTATGCCATGTAGCTGAAGCACAAGTCAGTTGATGTTAGATGAGGAAAAAAGTTGCAGTAGAAGTGCAGTTTGTGGATTTACCAATAGTTTAAAATGTTTAAGACATCTCTTTGTGGTGCATTCTATTGCTTTTAACTGTCAAACATCAGTGACTTGTACTGACTATCTGTGATGGAAATTCCAGACTTAGTTTGATTTTTTTTTTAAGCGACGTTTTTCTGGAAGTTGTATTTACAGGATGTTGAAAACAATTACTTCACCAGGACCATACTTTGCATATGTGGACTGCTAGAGAAAAAGAACTGTATTTGCCTTTTCTTGGGCACTAGAAAATAATTACAATAAATTATCTTATTTTTTTCCTATTATATTACTTTCAGAAGACAAGGTTAAATACGTCTTAGATTAACTCTTTCTTTTAAAACAACCCCATCACTAGAAAGACATTATTGAGTCTGAATGTTCCTTGCTTAACAGTAACCAGGTTTTTGCAGTGTCCCTCAGAAATGCTAGCACAGTTCAGTAATGCACAGGAACTGCAAGTTGAAAGAGCCACTGGGGAAATGATACAGTGTGTCTCTGAATAATGCAAGCAAATTTTCTCTCTGAAAAGAGAAGTCAATAATCTGAACTGACTGTTCAGTTTGTATCTCTTTTCAAAGCATTTACAAGAAACCAACACAAACCAACAACTACAGTTTAGAAATACCAAGTTATGAGGTATCTGAAAACACACTCCAGCAAAAATGAAAGCTACAGGAACGAGGTCTTAAATGATGCTGCACTCAAAGACACTTCTGAAACCCCATACTCTTATAAAAATTGTGAAGACATCAAAAGAACAGTAAACAAAGACATACTTGTCATTAAAGATGCCAGTAATGCACAACACTTTTACACGTCAGAGATTCCTGACAGTATATAACTTAAAAAACTCCACAAGATCTAATTTTTCTAAATATGAAATTAAGTGAACCATATCTTCTATATATAGTGTTCTCCAGATGCACATTAGTGCTTGCCAGTCAAAATGAGCTAGAGATAAATAAGGTAATTGTACACACTCACCTAAATATGGAATAGTAGGAACCATTTTTAAGCTTCTTATGTACTCTCGTGTCCTTTTATAATTATCCTCCTTAGACAGTAAATAGTCTAACTTCTCAAAGGTGGTCTTGTCTTTGCGATTCAAAAGCTATATAGAAAAAAAAAATAAAGATCATAAAATTTTAAGATTTGTAAACATTACCTGTTAAGAAAGAAAAAAAAAACAAAAGCAATTCAGTGTAAGTATTAAGCTATGAACAAATATGATTACTATTTCTGAATAGTTTATCAAGGATCCACATATCACTACCTCAGAGTTTTGAATAACCTTAAATTTTTAGAGGAAAAACTTATGTTATTACATAGTCACCAACATTCTCATAGTTTATCAGAATTGCTAAAATTCCTCTTGAATTTGAAAGTAGAAATAGCAATGAAAAATGCTCTGCACAGATGCATATTGTGCCATTTCAACAGTGCCTTATTAGAAGTATAACAAAATTTTTTTGAAAAAAGTGTAAGGGAAGGAAATCACTATGAAACAAATCTCTGTTTTCTTTTACTGGACTTACTAGAGAAAAATCAGAAAAAATACTTAGCAATGCAAAAGATCCTATAGTGACAGCAGACTGAAAAATAAACACAAAACATGCAACTGTAGCTATAAAAACACATTCTGTATTTCAGCCGGTCTTGGAAACACCAGCAATATTTTTGAGATGATTTTAAAAGCCTACTGAGTCAGATAGAGTGGTGAATTACGGCACTGTACGCTGGCTTCTTGCAGTTGTACTTTCTGACGACAGACATTCCACAGCACTTTTCCTAATACACCTCTTCCTCTGACAAATTCCAACTCTTGTACAGAGCTCATAAGCCCAGCTCTTCTGTTTCTAGAGAACTGTCAGTCTGCCTCTTGTTACAAACAAATACTGCAATGGATTTGCATGAGTTAACTGCCTCATTCAGGATGGGCTTGACAAGAGTCATAAGGAAACCAGCACTGTGAATGGGAGCCCTGAGGCCCTTCACAACTCTGCAACAACGTGCACCACATCATAGTCAAATAAGAGCAGATAGTAAAAAATAACATAAAAGGTAAAACAGCAAAAAGATTTTAGAATGGTTTTGCTGCTTTCTTTTGGAACAGCCCTGAGAATTCCTTGAGGCCCTAACTCAGCACTGCATTGTATTTCTGAACTACTGTGCCTACAGAGAGCTCAGAGTTTCTAGGTCTACCTCTTGCAGTGAATTATTCACAGTTTCACAAGTGAGCAATTTTCCCTACTTCAGTTCCAACTTCATCAAGCTGCTCGAAAGAGCAGGCACTTTTTATTAGACTATAGTGTAATTCTGAGCAATCCAACCATAAAGAAGTTATAGGCATTTTAAAGACATAATAAACTTAGGTGAACGAGTTCAGTAGAGCCATCTTTATTTATCAGTGCCGAACAGTTACGTTGGATGGAACACTAAATTAATCAGAATCACCTAATCTTTTGTATATTCAAAGGTTACATACAGCTGGACTACATTATAATTGTTTATTCCACTTAGAAGACATAGAAAATTTTACACTAAATTTAAATGAGAAATTCTGCCCTCAAGAGACCAAATTTCTGAAAATCAAATGAGCAATGCTTTTCATTTCTAAAATCAATGAAAACTGAAACACATTGTACAATAATCACGAAACTAATACTTCTGTATTTGTAACAGGTGTTTTTCCTTCCCTTCCTTTTAGGCAATGTATTAATGACTTGAGTAATGGGATACTGATACACTCGCTATACGAGAGTCTTCTAAGACTACTTATCAACGGAAGTCCTCTTGAGCATATAATCAGTGGGGCCTAGAACAGACAGGAAAACAGGAAACTCTTACAGAAAAAAAGATTGTTTAAAAATATGCTTTCACAAAACAGATCACTACTTCTAATATGATGATACCACAAAAACAAGAAAATAAAAGAATCTTCTTCCAGAGCATCCAGTTTGACAATTCAGAGAAGTTCGGAAAGCGTCAGAATTCAAACAAGACAGAAAATGGTCAAGGAGTAACTTACAGCCCAGGTTTTGGTCAGTCTGAAGATAGGCGCACTTTGCAGTGCCGACACCACAGACATAAGAGAATGAAGGTTATTCAGTTCTAAAAGCTTCTGAAAAAAGGGAATAATAACTTTTAGCATATTGAAAAATGAAGCAGGATTAATTAATCTCAGAGCTGCATTAATAAAATACTTTTTTTTTCATTAATAAATTAAAAATATTTCATCGATGACTGCACACAACATTATCCAGCCCTGCCAACATGCAAAATTCTTAAGACCACTTTAAAAGTTGCAAATTTTCCAAATATACCCCTCAAGACAATAGGCAAAATGTAAATGTAAATGCAAAATGTATTTAATTTGAATTTGTTATTTTCTAAGGCTGTTCCTTCAAGGAACAGGAAATATGAAAACATTATTTGATGTGTTGTTCTTGAAAATTAGTATAATTGTGGAAATTAAAAATTTCAGCAAACCAAAAATATCAAAGATGCTGATGACCCTTTCTGAATGAGTAAAATATTCTGTTTTGTAATCTCTTTTACAGGATATATTTTTCTCACCTCAATGTACTTTAAATTCACTGTGTTGACAATTACTCAAAAACACTTAAAAGAGAAACTACTTTGGAATAAAGATGTCTTAGATGATAAAAGTTTCCTACAACATAGTTCCAAAAGACAGCAAAATAAGAACTGCTGTCACATAGCTTCTTCATAAATCTTAAAAAGATGCTGGATTCATCCGTGAGCCATGGATTTACTCATTGCTTAGGAGCATTTGAGGAAGATCTGGATTTTATTGAGGGAACAGAAGGAAGAAAAAAAGAAAAAAGGAAAGAGGGCAATGCTTTCCTTTTGCAGGGGAAAAAAACCCTCAACTCTTTAATTTCTAAGAACACCCTAGCAACTCCAAGCTGACCGTTCTCCTAGAACTTGGCCTATGTGTTTGTGCCAGGAACTCAGTCAGATACATTCTCTTCTGCATAAACACAAAAATGTTATGTAAACTGATTGGAAATATTTACAATACCAAAAAATATTATTACTATTATTCTAATTACCTACACACACAGTTTCACATATCTAATATTGGCACTAAGGCCTTTGATCCCAGTGCTGTCTTACTAATATTAGTAAGTGTCACACAGGGTCATACAACATAGAATGACCATAGGTCATGACACAGAAAAATATTTTTTCAAATAAATATGTCCTTTAAAAAGTTAAGTATGACTTGTAAAATGCAATGCTCAAGCTCATTAAAATAAATGACCTTTGACAGTGGTACTTTCTACCAGCAACTACATATTACAAGTGAGAATACAACTCTCACAACAGTTGTTTTTATAAGCAAGAGATTTCTTCTCATCAAAGGTAAGTTTAAATGGGGGGAGACAAAAAACAGAACAGTTTACAACTGTCATAGTTTGGGCTGGGCACTAAATGGATGACAGATGCTCTCTTTAACCTCTCCCTTCCCAGAAGAGAAGGGAGAGAAAATAAAGGGAGAGACTTATCAGTTGAAAAGAAAACTAAAACTATTTCAATGAAATATTGGTATTAATATATTTTATTTTTATTAAGAAAATAATGAAACTTGTACAATGTATACAAAACCCTTATCGAGTTCCTGGGATGATAATCACGTCACCGGCAGCTCTGGGAAAGTTCCAGACTGGACACAGTGAGAGACAGGAACTGGATTCCAGATCTGTGTTCAGGAATGCACAGATCATGATCAAGGGCAAATGAACAGAGTCCTCCTTCGACATGGGCCACTGAAGAAAGAGGCTGACCCTTTGATCCCTCCGTGTTTATACTGAGCACAATGCTGATGGGATGGAACACCCTGTTGTCAGTTTGGGGTCACCTCTCCTATCCGCTCTTCCCCACAGGGACCACCCCTCCACACTTCTCTGCTCCCAACCCTCCCATGGGACAAATAACAAAGTGAGCTGACCTTGGTTGTTATAAGTATAAGCAGGAGCCTCTCTGCATAACCTTCTCTTGGGATTAACTATAAACATCGGACCTTATCTGCTAGAAGTGGACACTGTCTGAAAAATGCGCTCTTAATTTCAGTCAGTTAGAAGAAGCTTAAATGAAATGTAAAATAACTGGAAAGTAAAATTACCAAAAAGGAAAATTGGTTCTGTTTTACCACAAACCAGGACAACCACCATGTTCATTGTTGTCAACACAAAGCCGGTCATCAACAAGACAAACCACTTTTAAACTTAGACAAAGGTACAAGACGAGTTACACTGAACTGGGTAGTTTATTTAACCAAGTCAAAACAATAGATGTCATACCTTTATCTTTTTCTTCTGGCATACAACATAGCACATACACTAAAAAAGAACATTACACTCTAATCCAACAACGGTTCACAGGAGTAGTACAGAAACAAACAAAAAGGAAATAAGATTTTGAATGACAGTACAAGAAATTTGCACTTACTTTAGCTATTTTCACAAAATGGCTCAATATTTCTGCCCTTATTTTTAAGGTCTGTGCTGTTAATATTTCTCGTACAACCCAAAAACTGACCTATAAAATAAACATATATAACTGAATTTATTTACAAAA
Source organism: Gallinago jamesoni (assembly GCA_025769975.1). NCBI lineage: Eukaryota > Metazoa > Chordata > Aves > Charadriiformes > Scolopacidae > Gallinago > Gallinago jamesoni. The sequence goes on along the minus strand of JAOQGH010000007.1, from coordinate 5,773,543 downwards.
AAAATATTACTTTATTAGATGAAATATTTGTAAACTTTTGTGATGCTCAATGGAGAAAATGGTATAAGGAAAGAAAACAGTTCTGATCCCATGAATTCTCATCTGTACAGCTGCAATTACCCCAAAAGCATTACCACTGGATATAAGAAGTGGGTAGAGAAGCGAGGCAACACTAAGATAACTAAACGAGCAGGTGAAACACTGAAAAAGAAGGAAAAGAATGACACAACAGCAAAAATTATTAGGAACTAATATTTAGGAATCAATGGTCTAGAGGAACAACACAAAAATGCAGACAAAGCAAGTGAAAACAGGAACTGCCATTTTAAAATCTTAATCTTCATTCAGAAAAATATTCTTAAATTCTAATTCACAGTTGTTGTTCTATTTAACTTCATACTAAAAGACAACCATGGAACAATACCTGTTCATCACAGTAATCAAATCATTTACCTGGTTAAACCTCCTAGTAAAGGCAACAACATTTGGAGCAAGGATATGTTTTTCTTTTTTATTCCATCCACAGCTGGCTAGTTCCTAGGAAACACATTTTAAAATTACCTTAGAAATCAGTGATGTTTAAAAACATTTTAAAGTGTAAAAACTGATACATGACAGAAACATCTATCAGATAAATGCTAAAGTCAATCCAAGGCACCGATTCAATGACTACTAGTCTAACCAAACACTTGTGTGCTTTCCTGATGACCAAAAATGATGTGATTTTTATATTCTCCTGATATAGACATCATTGTTAATATTCTGATGCAGAGAGACTGAGTGATCAGCCACAATTGATGTCTCTAAACTTTCATTCTGCATTGATTGTTTTGGCCCAGGGTTTCCTTGAATGAGCAAATCAGCAGACATGGGAGTAGAGATTTTGCTAGTATATAATCTTATCTGGTGAAAAACTGAAGCTAAATCTAAATATATCAATACGCAACACTAGAAGTACAAAATTGAGCTGTACAACTGGAGGCAGTAACCTAGCTATTATTCCTCAACGTCACCTTCATTATACCATGAACACACCACAGTTTGGCATACTCAACTGCTAACTTATTTTTTAATTAAAATGTGGGACCTAAAGCATTTGAAGAAAACAATTTTGGAACTGTAATGTTACAGTAGTTACAAACTAATTTTAAAAAACCTGAAATCTCTGTACATGATACTCAGACCAAGATAATCTATCATTTGAAAAAGGCTGGAGACTAACAGTCTTAAGTCTGAAGGACTTCTGGACTAAGGCTGGACTTAGAACTCTTTGTTTTATTTTGGGGGTTGATAATTTTTTTGTCTGCTTTTTAAGCTGTAAGAGTTTAGCCGGACTTGACTGAAATGTGGTGTGTACTTGAAAATACAGATCAGTACTTTGGTGCTAATAAAGCAAAAATTTGCCAGTAGGCTGCATAGTTCAGTCACAGTACATGGAACAAGTTTTTAAATGATCTTTCATTACAGTGACTACTTCAAAATCAACCCAGTTCAAAATAGTAAGAAAAATCACAAATTCTGTAGTATACCCATAACCAATCAATTATCAGTGCATAATAAAATCCCAGTGCTTTATGGCAAAACATACTCTTTCACCTAAACTGCAAAATAAATAGTAGAAATCCCTGTGGGAAGTACAAAGTAAACAGCAGAGCTAAAAAACAGATCAATTATTTTCTCCTTAAATAAACCATATTAAATTATGCATCAAAAGAAATTTGACATTATAAATACAAATTTGATCTATCCAGAAAGAAAGTGTCTATTTTCCTATAGTTATTTCAGACAGTTCCAAATATATTTAGACAGCCTGGCCCTTTTTAACTACAGATTCAAGTTACCCCATATCTATACAGTCTTTATAGTCAGATCTGACAAGTAGTAGATACATACATGCTGGAAATGAGTTCTCCGTAACACCAGTTCTAAATAATTCTTCTGGTTTTAGAACCACAGAATTCAGTTTCAACCAAAATGCTGTTCAACTTTCCAAATATACGCTATTAACTTTATACGCCTTCACATGAAAAGGCAGAGAGTCAGCCAAAGAGAATTCTGTCTCTGAAAAGCACTTTGTACATTCTAATAAACAGAACACACTCTCGAGGTGTGGAGGTCTGGATGTTCCTGTGTGAGCACCAGGAAAAGCATTTCCAGTTCCAAACATATTTTGTATCCCAATCTTCCAGCAGTTAAGCCTTCTGAAGATAAAAATGCCAATTCGCATCTGTCAAGACATCTATCCTCCTCATGACTGGTGCATGTCTGGTCTTAAGAGTCTGAAAATTATATGTTTATGTGGAAAAATCTCAGTCACTCCACTAGGGAAAGCAAAATTTACATTTGTCAGAAAAGTGGAAGAGTTCAGCAATGTATGGATATTAAGCAGTTGCCAGAAGGCTAGCAAGCAACAATGGAAAATCTTGTGCATGGTAAAATCATTTAACTAGGTTTAAAATTTGGACCGAATAGGAAGGTTGATAAGAGTAAGTGATCCAACATGCCCCTGCTGAATGTTTTTTATACTGTTAAAATATAGCATGTTCTAGTATTAAAATTAATCTTTTTGCATGGAAGGATGCAGACAATTTCCTCAATGCTCAGTCACAAGAAACTTTTCAACCAAGTGTGCAAGAAAAACCTGCAATTTGTGGAGATGACAATTTGCAGGACTTTGGAAAAAAAAAAAACCCTAAAAATTGCATAGACATCTAGAATGTGAGCATAGTTATTTCTGCTGGAGAACAAAGAATTGTTACTCAGACATCCTCTTACTGAACTCCTGCGAAGTAATATGCAGATGTATTTTTTAGTACTAGCTCAATCAATAAGCAGAAAAAAAAGTCTCAGCAAGTGCTAGGTTTAAAGGATGTTTGTGTGTTTCAGAAAACACTTGGCAACCAATACTCAAAAGTCTTAAGTCTTTTCATCCATGCATGAGCTCATGTTAAAGACTAAAACCCAAAGAAAAACCAGTATAACGCTCTTCCCCCAAACACAAAATTCAGCAACAGATACCTCACCGAAGCAGCCAGCACAATGGCTGCTGGCTGAGGGGACTCCTCCATGCACAGTTGTGCCCTGGAGCATCACTACGCAACACCCAGCGAACTGCTTCAACATCTCCATGTTTTTTTCATGCCCCCTTTCCAGCAGAGGAAACGGGAGGTATTCACCCTTATTCACCTACCATGTATTTACCTCCTCTCCCAGTACACAAAAGCTGGCTCTGCAGAGCAACTGTGACCACCCTGCACAAGCAAGTATGAAAGGAAAAGTAGGGACCATAACTGCCTTCATTATACTCACCGAGGTAATAAAACAAGTATGTCATAAAACACAGACTTCAACTGGAATATCTGCCTTTCCTTCTGCGCAGCACAAGGAGAGCACAGGAGGAACCCAGGCAGGCAGAGTCCCGCTGAAGATGGCCAATGCCAGCCTGGCCACCAGCCACTGCCTGAAACCCTGCAGACCTTGAAGACAGCCTGTCAAGGTATACCCAGGTTACGGACACAGAACTACAAGCATGACAACCCAACTGGGACAGCTGCGAGGCCTCAAACAAAGGCAGACAGTTACAGACTATACATTAATATTTGACCCCACCAGAAAATGCCAACTTCCTTCTTAGTCTAATAACTTACCTAATAACAAGAGGCAGGTAGCTGACAAATACACAGACTTTAAAACTCTTTTAAAAAAAGACTTTAAAATTCTTGTTTTAAAACCTAGTCCTACAGCCAGCAGAGTTTCAGAATAGAAATAGTTGTTCATTTTTGGCAAACAATTAAATTATATTGGTAATTTCAATAAGATGACAGTCAGAAAATACAGTTAAAAACTAATAGTTTATGGTAACTGCTGCTTATACACAGAACTCTATTCTAGCAGAAGTTGAAAACACAATGTTAGGTTTTTTTCTGATCATTTCTCACTAAGTTACGCCTATCTGCCAATCAATCCAAGTAGCACTTCAGGAAATTTCCAAAAGGCAAAATGAAGCAACGACAAAGGAAAAGAACAGCAAACCAGACTTTTGTTTTGCTCTAAAATTCTATGGCATAAATATTTCATAGCAATTAAAGCAAATGCAAAGTTGACTTTAAATATGAACATCTACAGTTTTGTATTTTATTTCGTATTCACTCATCTCCTCAGGGTATCACACTACCTCTGCTTTTGGCAAAACCTCCATTTTGTTTTTCTTAGCAAAATTTCCTCATGAAAAAGTATCTATGGTATTTATTTGTAAATACTGACACTTTTGTGTGAACAGACTTTTTTCTATGAGTATTGCTGGTTTATTATTGCATTGCTCATTTGCCATTTTTCCCTCCCCGACTGCCTGGAGAACACATCTAATTTCAGAAGCATGAAAGCGTTTTCAGTACAAAGCTGCCTTGGTGTTCTTAAAACAAAATTAACTTATCTGACAGGAAGTCCAGACACAGATAGATGAATTCTTATTTTCCTTCCTATACTTCCTCAAAATAGAAAGCTGCTAATCGCTCTGAACCACCATAATACACGAGTTGTTTTGTTAGTGACCAAAATAGACGGACTGAGCTTCTACTAAGAATCTTCTAAACTGGACTGCCCTTTCTGATGTTGTCAAAAATTCAGTTCCACTAATATTACAGGTGGGTTTTTTTTCACCCTTTATGTGCTAATGATACTCCACCTAGGCACAAGAAGAAAACAAACCATAATGGATGTAAGCACATGGTCTTATGCTAAAGAACTTGAAGCTGAAAATATGCAATTCTTGCTCCTTTTGCAGAAAATAAATTTATTTAATCAAAGCACTGAGATAACATAAAACTTTTCTGCAAATTTAACATTCTGATAACTACCTTCATTCTTTATTTTTGAAGTTCTTATTTCTGATTTTCAAATCTCTATGTTAATTTTGCTTGCTTTTTCTCACCAGGCCTCAAGTTTCTGTGTTGTTCTTAAAAGGTAAAAAAATTAAAGGACACTAATACATTAACTTTTAAGGGCTTGAGCCGTTTATTCCCTCAGAACTGAACCTTAAACATGACAGCACAAATTAAGAAATTTGCTAAGCGGCCGATGCAGCCTAAAATACACGTTATGACTAGAGGTGTTAAGTCCAGCTCTGAAATCAGATGTGAACCGAAAAACAGGAGCAGAAGGGAGAGTATAGATTTTTCATGTGAGAAATGTATCCCGAAGAAACACTAAACACAAAGCAGAACACGAAGACTTCCAGAAGAGCATAGTCATCTCTTTTGGCAATAGATAACAAATCAAAGTAAATCAGGCTGTGATACAGATTCGCAGTGCTAACAAGAAATAAGCCTAGAAGAATATTAGTGCAGTGCAGGAAGTTAAGCATTTTTTTGAATGAAAAATCATTACTTAAATGGTCACATTTCCTCAGGCACTGAGCTCCAAAGATGTAAATAGTTTAAGAAAACTTACCTCAGGTTGTATAGCTTTAAACACTGGCATATCCATCAATGTAATCTGGCTCTGCAACAAAGATAAAATTTTAAATAACGTAATACAAAGAGCTAACAATCATGTACTTACATCTGCCCTTTACTAACTACAAACCACACTGTCACCTTCTCCCCTACACCAGACCTGACCAATCCTGGCACAAGGAGCTCCACCACCCCACATGGCAGCACATCATCACATGGTGATAGCTAAGAAAGTCTTTGTGTTAGAAGTTTGTATGACCATATTAAAATCAACATCAACGAACAAATGAACCCCAAACAAACAGCCCCACCACTAGGGTTTATATTCAGTCTTTTTCGTGCCTCAGTGCCAGTCCTACAGACAGATATTTCATTTTTTGGTTTCTTTGGGGGTTGGTTTGGGTTTTTTGTTTGTTTGTTTAGAAGTGAAATGGGAGAGAGAAAAGTAACTTCTAGAAGCCTGGACTTTAGAGTTAAAAGATGTATTATAATGATGTAAGGGGATGTGCATATGCACCTATGTGTGTGTTTTTAAAGTGCACCATTAAAGCAAGACCCTCATCAACAAGCTTCTGTCTCAAACCAACAGCAGCAGGAATTATGAATGTAATAGAAAACTGACGAGTTGTAACTGGTATGTTACCAGCAACCTTACTTTGACTTGATAATTTTATAAATACAGTTCTGAAATCACCACAAATTCATTTTTTCTGGTGTAGACTGCACACTATGTTCTGGGCTGGTTTTGGACTTAATATTCAGTCTGGCCCTGGTAATATAAGACATCTGTGTATTTTTGTGTGATTTTACAGACCTGACTAAATTGTGGCTTTGTTCATTTCTGAAGGTAGTCCTTGGATCATCCAAACTTGGACGAATAGGAGCAAAAGCTTCAGGCCATTTTTTCCACTGAGTTGATGCAGATTTGCCAACCATCAATGTTTACATTTTTACTTAACAGCTCTCACCTGTATACTCCATATAAGTGTTGAAAAAGAATCATCAGACTGTGTCCCAAAGTCACAAACTTAGAGGAATAATGCAAACACATCTCCAAGATTTTTTTGTGAACAGGTATTAAATGACCTTATATCAAACGAGGGAAACATCATTTTGATGCCCAGAATATTAATGAAAACATTGAACTTGGTTCGATAGGTTTCATTCTTGCCCATTCCTGCACCCCAGCAAGTTAACACGTAAATTGAAAACAAGGGGCCAAGCACAAGAACTGTATTGGACTTTTGCCAAAACTGCAGTTCTGCTTTCAGTTTAGTACTGAAAAGTTGTTATTAAGGAATGCAAATTGATTCTGAGAAACTGATGTCTCACCAGAAAAGATGAGTATTTGTGGTTTCAGTTACAAAAAAAAAAAAAGAATCAGACTGTGGATAACTAATATCTTTAAACCTATGCTAGGTGCTTCTAAAACACTAGAAGAAATTAAAATGGCTTTACACAGAAAAACAAATATGCTGTGTCAGGTCAGTACTGAATGATTAAATGCCAAGCCATGTTTACTTTGTTAAAGTTTATATGATCAGAAATTTGTTTTCAAGAACACTGGAAGTTAATTTAAAATATTTTAAGAAAAAAGCATTTATATATTGTTTAATATCTTGCAAACCCTGAATATTATACAAGCTTAAATGCAAAAATAACATTTCTACTTACAGCAAACTCCTCAGGAGTTACTTTCAACACATCAAATACAACTGCATCATAGCTTTTACTGGCATAATCCGAACTTCGCCCTTCCAGAGAATCTGAGCTGCTACTACCCTACAAAGAAAAAAAGTTGGCTTATCTGCAGAATGATGAATTTAATGTAAAATTCAGAAAATAAATATCTGTAAAAACATTAAGAAATTACAAGAAAATGTATGAACTTCAAAAAGCTTCAGATGCCACGTTATAAAATTTAGTTCAGCACAGTTCATGAATGTTTCCAACTAAGTCTCTTCTGCAAAAAACATAGTGATGTACAATTTTAGCTCTATGAAATTTCCAGCTTTGGAAAGCCATTTTTAAAATTATAGACTAGATAAAATAGCTGTCACACAAAAGGAAACATGTTGGGATTTTGAAGACTCATATTCAATGGAAATTTTTAAATTAAATGTCCAAGGTAAAGAGTGGATAGATCCAAATCATGCTACTCTAGCGATAGCATTATAAATAAGGAAAAAACTGACACATCCTGAAATTTAACCTAATGTTAGTTCCAGGGTACTTTAGAACAGTACTGTGTCTTGCCTTAAAAATTGGTGCCTGGCCTTCCTTTTGCAGTTTCTATTATAGGGCTCAGATGCAGGCGCTTGTGGCTCATTTTCCTTTCTTCAGGAATAATGTGATTTAATAAAAAATTCAACTGGAATATTTCTGACTGGCTCCATTTAGATGGTATGTTGCATTGCCCTCTACTCATTAATAAACAGCTGCTTTAAGTTATAGAGTTACAGGTCAAAAATGCTATTTCAACTAATCTAAATGAGTAATCATGGTCAACAACAATAAAAAAATAGGTTGTGAACACTCAGAACCATGGAGTGTTCTAAAATTGTTCGGTTGTCAAATACTGAACTATTCATAAGAAAAAGTACTGTCATGACTGGTAGTGGAAAGGGCCCCTGTGAAAGTTGAAACAAGCAAAAATTTCCATTTTAATATGGGAGCTAACAAAACCCAAGGAACTGTACCTCTGGAGTGGCAGAGGTGACCATCACATTGGCCATGAGGTCATTCCTTTTGTACATGCTCTCCCCAAGACGCAGGAAGTTTCAGCTCATCCAGCACCAGTGAGACAACATGATGAAAACAGAATTCCTGCAAAGCAAATGTTTTTGTGCAAATAAATAAATAAAATTTAAAAAACCAACAGTACAAGAGATTTCATTGTTCTGTCTCAGAGAAAAGAACTTCAGAAATAAAACGATCTTAGGAACTAGCTTCTCTTTTCTTTCAGGTACCAACTGTGAAGGAGTATAACTGAATATTGCTAAAGTCATGCCAAGTCCTTATTCCCCCCACTTCCAATCAACTCAAGAAATGCAGGAGAAAAAAAAAAAGTGTACTATTTGTCATGTATGCTAAATTAGGGTTTTTTTTAATAAAGTCCATGCTAGGCAGTATTCATCCAGACACTCCAGTTACTGTGACATATTTAAGAAATCCAAGCTACTGACTGACTGAAAAAATGGTGCTTCCTCACTTTGCCCTGCTCATCACTTGAATTAGTCTCATAACCGATGAAGTCCCACCGTACCTTTCTCATGGGCAAATCCTATTTGCAGCTGCTTAGGCCTCCAGTAATACCCATACAGACAGGTGCCCCTGAAAGCATTTTCTGTCAGGCCCCAAAGAACACAAGTTTTCCAGAAAAGAGAACCAGCCGACATCATCCTTCTTAGTTGGAAGGATGAACTCCAAGGATCTTGGCTAATCCAGCACTGTCTGAAGTGGGACTGTTTTCCAAACTGGATTAAGCAGACATATGCAATTCCAAATTGGCTTCAGACTCCACATACGTAATACACTTTAAGCTTTCTCCAGAAACCCAAGGACTGGACTGCAAAAAAATCTGAGTATGTGGTACCACAAAGAAGCTGTCTCTACCTGTTTGGATCAAAGAATCCTTTCCAAAATTACCAAAATTATCAAGTATTTAATAAAAACTAAGAAAAAAAAATCAAAAAACCCCAATATTGCAGTTCTGAATTAACAAAGCCATTGATCACAATAGTAATACTTGTACCTACAAGAACCATCAATCTTGAAATAAAGCATAAATAATTACAAGACAGTATATTCCTGAGTATTAAACAAAGATAATTATTAAATATTTATAAATATTTATCTCCCTGGTATCAGGAAATCAGATTTCATCTTCTTGGACATGTGATAATTCTTACACACTGAAGGATAAGCACCATATAGACCCAGGTGGATATGTAATTCAACAAATCTAATTAAGTTGCATCTTATTCAGAAAAAATAAAATCTGTACATAAATAGGCACAACTACAATAAGAACAAGTGACAAGATCGTAGCCTTAATTTGGATAGCAAGGGTGCTTATAAAAGAATTACATACACGTTTTTTAATAATATCACGCATGCTTTCAGGCACAAAAGCGTTCCTTTTTGGCCAAAATATTATGTAAGGGGAAGTGAAGGGAATCTTAAGTGACTTTATTTTCAAATCTACACAGCAAAGAAAAATCTGACCATAAAACTGACTAACTCAGAAAATTGCTCAAAAGGCTTTTTCTTTCACTTAAAAAACTGTCATCAATGGATATGTCTGATCCCTTTTCACACTGGACCTCTGATTATTTCTGCAAAACTTAATAATTAATTCATACTATTTGGAGACAAGCTTTCTCTTAATTTATCTGTAATGAAGTAAAAGCCAGAACCAAAATTCAAATTCTACTCTCAAACACAGCAAAACCACACTTCACACAGATACTGCATTCTGTACATTTTGGGCACCCATTCTAACTACTAGTTTAAAAAGTTAAAGCTGCACTTTCATTAATGGTCCAACAACAATTAGCACAATAACACAGTGCCTGCTAAAGTCCTTCAATTAAACGTACATTGTAATCACATTATGCTCTTAGCTTAATCACTGAAAATTTTGTCAGCTAATACATCATAATGATACGTTTGAAGTTTATGTTCATTGAATAATCACAGTCCACACAATCTCAAATCTAAGACTGCTCTTACCTCGTAAATGACCTTACAGGGACACATTAACAAACCTTAGGGCAACACTGAAATGGGGGATTCAATGACGAGGGGGTGGCAGTGGGTGTTTACGAGCCTTACTGAGGTGATGGTGTTCAACGCCATCCACCGCTACCCTTCACAGAGACGGTCTTCGTACAGGATTTGCCTCTCCCTTTGCCAGATAAGAGATGCTTGGCAAGATTCAGGTTTGAGACTCCAAATGGAACCTTAAGAGAAAACTTGCCAAGATGGGCATAAAAACGCTAACGCGGTTCAGACCCGCAGGACTGCGCAGAAGAGACTGCTGTATCCAAGCACCTGTCTCATCAAAAGAAAGAACAACTTTTCCTCCAAAATTCAATAATCAATATTATGCCTGTGGGGTGAGAAGTAAACTACATGACTATTTCTAATAATTAAACCTCAATCAGCTGCTTGCGACAGGTTAAAATACAGATGCCACACATCCCTGTTTCACTGTGCAAAGAATCGGCAACAATGCAGAAAGTTTACACATACTTTAAGCATGCTGCTAGCAGACAGATAGTCAAAATTATTGAGATACAGCATGTGCATACACACTGAGAGCAGAAATGTTTGTCTCTGCACGTGTATTTGCCCGTGCACCCACAGAACCACCAGCTCCGCTCAAGCTCCGATCCCCTAAAATGGAGACAACAAAGATCAGGGCTGTTTCATCTTTCCCTGCAGCAGGCACAGGCGAACCGCCAGGGATACAGCCACCTTGGCCTGATCACACAAACAGGGAAATTCCGGAAAAGCAGCAGAGAACAAAACCAACCTCTTTTACTTCCTTGAGAAAGATGAGATCTTCACCCTACTGCCAACCCTACAAGGCCTTACGTGACAAACAGCAACAACCCTCCCAACAGCTCACAGGCTCACACTAACACAGTAACTGCTTCAAATAATGCCAGAATCTCCTCAGTTAAACTAGTCAAGAAGCAATTTCCTTTACCTTCTGTCCTGATAAAATTAACTAGTATTTTGAGCACTAAGAGACTGCAAAGTATTTCTAGGTCTGGAGTTGCTCCTGTTAGTAGTCCTTAGAGATACTGAAGTGGAAAGCAATTGCCATGGTGTAATTTCTTTAAAACGTGGCATTTACATCAAGGCCACAAAAATATTCTCATCTCCTCCTCCTCTGCCTTTCTGACTAGGCTTTCCAGTGTGCGGGGGCTTAAAAATGCTCTGAAAGGGGAAAGAAAAATCCCATATGTGATCTTGTATCCCATCCAAGTTCAGTTTTACTCCAAGTTTTAAGGTTCACTAAACCAAAAAGAGATGAAAGTGCTTTAATATCTGTAACTAAAAGCACTAACATACTTTTGCCTTTCAACATTCAGCATGTAGAAAAAGCTTTCAAGACTAGATACTTTCATTCTAAAAAGGACCAAAATAGTTTTTTCTGCAAATGTTTCAAATATAACACAAGCATTAAAAATGCACTGTTTATTTCTATGTGCATAAGTTTCTCCAAGATTCACAACTATGAAAACATCCCTACACACCCATTTGTTTTGCTGCCTTGAGAAAAGTCATGGGGAGCAACAATCCCTTTAAGTCAAATCTAAGAAAGAGTTTTTAGACTTATGAAATCACCTGGTGATTTGAAGTATTTCCACACTTGCTATCACAAAAGGCATTACCCTGCAAATTAAGTAACACTGGAGCTACTACTAAGCCTACTCTAAACAAAAGGCTGTCAGACCACATACAGAAAGATATTAAAAATAATATAAAAACTGCTCCCCCATACTTGCAATATTTCACTCTGGTAAGATTAAAAAGAAATTTTTTAAATTCTGAAAGTTATCAAAGGTCCAATATGTTGGTAATAAAAGGTGGAAAGTCACCAAAATGACATATAATTTCTTTTCATAGCTTTAGCTTCTTAAAAATTCTTTCAGCTGGCTCAGGTTAATCATTAAAATGATGCACTATACAAACAGAGCTAAAAAAAAGAAAACACCTTATCTGCTTGTAGGGAAGGTTCACAGGTACATTGCAGTAGATCTCATTCATAGATAGCCAGAAACAAAGTGGATAAATCAGGATGGAAACATACATACCTTCAGAGGCTGTCTGTTCCTCTTTGCCAACTTAACACACCCATTTAGACCTCTAGTTCTCTCTGAAGCAAAACTGAAGACAGTGCAAAAACACTAAACCGGAAAAAAAAAAAAAACAAAAACCAAAACACCACCATCAAAACTGAGAACAAAAGGAACTACTGTAGCCGTTATTTTATCAGCATTTGTTAAATTTTGTCATCTATGGCAAAGAAGTGACATTTTCTAAAGGCAGAAACGCAAATTTTACATTTCTGTTAGTAACATGCACGTAACCAGTTTCAATGACCATAAGTTACTAGTTATCCAACTCCCAATAAAGTCACTAAAAGACTCTTAGGCACAGACCACCTCTGGCCAGGAAAGTCCCTGTGCCTTCATTTCTGAATGCTAGCAGAGCAAACCAGGGAAGTTACTAACTCTTCACACTGCTCTCAGCAAATATGAGGATAACCATGTCAGCAACCACTGATGACCACTGTTCTTATTGATTTTCTTGTTGGATGAAAAAATATCAAGCTAGATAGGCTTTTGATCAAACTCAGTGCAGCCATTCTGGGCTCCAAAAATTAACTGTCTTATTAGCTGATTTCAAACCCCATTTACTTACTACTTTCACTAGTTTATTATGGTTTTCCTAATAACGCTGATTCATGAGCTGACAGCTGCACCATGCTTTTAAGAAAGCATACTTTGGTATTCTACCAAAAGGTAACTGTTCTTTCTTAAGCATAATTTAGCTGCACAACTGCTTCAGTGTAGACAATTAAAGAACATTAGGGCCCTGTTTGGCACTGATAAACTTGGTTGGAACCAAAAGAAGTTACTAATTGTTTGTTGTTTTTTCTAATAAATTTAGAATAGAGTACTTCAGTTGGAAGGGACCTACAAGGACCATCTAGTCCAACTGCCTGACCACTTTAAGGCTGACCAAAAGTAAGGTATTAAGGGCATTGTCCAAATGCCAGGCATGGGGCATTGGCCACCTCTCCAGGAAGCATGTGCCAGGGTTCAACCACCCTCTTTGTAAAGAAATGTCTCCTAATAGCTAGTCTGAACATCCCTTGACTCAACGTTGGAACCATTCACAGAATCACAGAATGGCAGGGTTTGGAAGGGACCTTCAGAGATCATCTCGTCCACCCCCCTGCCAAATGGATCTCTAGAGGAGAATCTTTTTAAATCCATCAAAGAAGCAGCTGCTGAGTGCTCTGTAGATACTTGCTAAATTAATGCACAAATCTCAGAATCATTGAGAAACACTAGTGTAAAACCATTTTATTCCTGACTGACAGCATCCCCTCCCAAAAATTTCGCACATTCAAACACTACATCTTCACTTTCTGAGTGGCCCTGTCCAGTCAAGTGTCACCTGTCAAAACCCCATCTCATCTCCTCATGTACAACTTCCTCAAAGTGGAGAGAAAAGGACCACATCTCCCACAGTAAAGGCAGAAACGATCCATGTGAACTCCACTTCCTTCAGAGAACAGCAGTCTTTTGTATGCCTTCTGAGCCCTTCCATGATGTACAATGCACGCACAAACACAGCAATAAGACTGGACAGTTGAGTTGTCTAAATAGTCACAATGCCTTATGTGAAAAAGCTCTTTTCATTTCAAAAGTTCTTTTGAAATAGTTCAACATTAGACTTTGGTGGCCATTTTGTACAACGTGAAAAATTCTAAAGTATTCAAAAGTTTGGATTTAAATAACAATTGCCCACTAACAGTTTAGTAGTAAAACAACAATTAGGCTATAGGAGATTAAAAAGCCATTACATTCATACAATCAAAGGCTCTCCTAAGTGAAAACTGCCTTGTGTATTTTCAGCATCTGTTTCACTGCAAAGTCCCTAATCCATTTCATTATGCTTTAGGCAACAGTACCACCTATAGATAAAATATGCCACGAACAATTTAGTAGTTTCATGCACATTTTTTTCTGAAAAACTTCTTACTATAGTTATTATATATTGATGATGACATATATATGATATATATATAAAATAATGAAAATGTAATAGAAAGAATATTTATAATTTAGTACATAAATCCCTATATTGGGCTGTGACAAGACCCAAGGATGATACACCTTTTGAAGGGAAACAGTGCTCCAAAGTTTAGTGCAGTAACTTATAGCATGTCACTGTGACTACTAACACAAATACAGAAGTTGAGCAGAACTAGCAAACTAAGTGTGTCCCAGATTCAGGATCACTAGACCTGTCAATCTTCAGTAGACTGAAATAGGATTTTAACCAAAAACCACTACAAACATTAAGGGTCTATGGATTAACTACATGTTAACCCCACTGATCTAGCTGACCAGAAACTGAAATCACTGAAATAAGTAAATATTCTTCAATAACATGCACAATTGCTGAGCAAACAGGCTGAAAACTGATTCTTGGAGCACCTCCCAATAGGTGTCAAAGAATCAAGCCTAACTCATGAAAAAGCAGATTCAAAGTTGATTTCTCCTAATAAAGCTGTTTCAACTCTTCTACTTCCACCCCTACAACTAGACCAAATGAGAATTTGAGGAAGTTTTATGACATACAGTATAGAAGACACCAGTGATTATTACCAGAATCCTCTCCCGGACTCTGGTTTTCATGATCTATTAATTAACACAGGACATGTAACAACAAAAGCTTTAATGCTTCTTGAGCAACAGAGACTACTAAGAACAGTACACAACAATACTTGGCAAGTTCCATCAGCACTGACAAAATGAAATTGTTCCTGCAAAGCCCAGACTCTGCAGAAAACATCCCCAAGAAAAGTGGGAACAAGTACACAGTTTGTTAATTTGTCAAACAAACATGTATTTGCCGGAACATGGCAAGGTGATTTAAGCCCTCCTTTAGCTTGACTCGTGTGACACCCCCACAGCACAGGGTTGCAGACACTCCTCCCCAAGTTAGATAAAAGCTGAATTACATTAAGTTATTGGCATCTGGAACATATTTTGTTTCTGCAAACTGAGCTTTCCATTTTCATTGTCAAAGTGACAAAAAAGCCTCTGAACCGAAGCAGTAACTTCGAGTCAAACATTGCATTCTGATTAAAATTTCTCAGCAAAACTAGCTGAAGTCTCATATTTAGCACCAGTGTCAAGATTAGAAGACACCCTGCCTGTCACAGTAAACATGATTAACATATTTGTAATATATTGTTTATATACTATTTCAAGAGAGGAACTAGTAAGCACTAGTATTTACAATATTTGCCACAAAAACATAACCGCCTTTGTGGCTTCTGAGTGCTCCATTTAGTGATTTTTTTATTCAAATGTGAGAAGTCAGCAGGAGCATCGCACGTGTTCTACTATAAGTGGAGAAGGACGAAAAAAATGTTGCATTTCTTAACTGAAGAATAATGACTATAAGCTACCCCAAAAAAAAGAAATCTGGTATCCTTTACTGCTCTTGGAAAGTCTCATTCTGTGTCAACCATGAAAAACCTAATTCTGAACCTCTCCAAATCTTATTTAATCAAGTTTTAGAACACTTCAAAGTCTTCGACGTCCCACTAGGTGGCAGTGATTCTTTACTTACTACAGGCTTGTATCCAAAATGTCTTAAAATCTTTTAGTATGTAATTCTAACTCAGAAAAGAATATGTACTCATCTTTGATAGACTAACAAATGAAAATCGAAAGAAGTGCTTTCTAGGTTTTAGGTTATTTATGCAACTACTCTGAGAACCTATTTTACAGTATCCCTTAGAAAAATAACGGAAATAAATACAAAGTGTCACGACTTGGTTGATGTGAAGTCATTCAGAAGACAATGCTAGATTGCACTGTACTGTCCTGGAGAACAGAATTTACTCAGAACTAAACGATAATTTGTCCACCACATCCATCATTCCAAACTACTTCCACACTTTTATTAATTTTGTCAAATCATTTTGGCTGAAAAAGCACATATTTTGGAAGAGATTTGCAAAGTGTAGGAGGTAGTGATTACCATTAGTACCTTGCCTGTGATTTAACCTATACACCAATGATGCAGGTGTTCATGTAGGACTGTGACAAATATTCCTTCTTTAGCATGAAGGGTTATTCACCACAACTACTGGCACTTTCCCCCACTGCTTCACCTGCATGAAGTCAGTTTAGAAAGCATGCTGTCTCTCTGACTCTGCAATACTCACAATCTTTTCACAGAACCACTGAGGCTGGAAGGGTCCTCTTGAAATTATACCGTCCAATGCTCCTGCTCAAACAGGGCAGGTTGCCCAGAACCATATCTAGTTGGGTTTTGACTGTCTCCATGGATGATGCAACTTCTTTGCACGACCTGTTCCAGTCTCATGTAACTAAGTGTAAGGTAAGTCCTCTCATTGGGTACCTCTATACACTCGTGACACCTCCCCTGAGCCTTCTCTCTCCCAGGCTATGCAGCCTCAGCTCTTTCTGCCTCTCCTCTCATGGAAAATACTCCAGTCACCTTTGGGGGTCTTTGTTGGATTCGTTCCAATAAGTCCATAACTTTCTCAAGCTAGGGAGTCCAGAACTGTACACAGCACTCCAGATATGGCCTCACCAGTACTAGTAAAGCACCCTACAGTCATGCTCTTCCTGGTATAGTCCAGCACACTTTCCCACAGCATCACTGCACCCAACGAATAACCAATAAGGAGGGCAAAAAAAGGCAAAAGAAAAGTGAAGAGAGCCTTAACTGAAGAAAAACGGATGAAACAAATTCCCTTTTCCTCACTTTCCCTTTTTTTTTTTTTTTTTGAACTAATGCTGAACACTATGGTAGCAGAGCTCAATTGACAATAGCCCTAGGACCCTTCATCACTGACCAAGGAACAAGAGTCTTTGTGTGTGGCACAGTACGACAACAAACAAAACAAGAAGTTATACAGACCTATCAGGACATGGGTGAATAGCGTAAAACAAGAAACAGATTTACAGACTACAAGAATATCAGAGAACAGAAGAGGATTACAGACTCCAATCTAGTCTCCTACCAACACTTTTAAGAAGTAATGTCCTTGAACTGTTGGTCTTACTTTCCTGGAACAGTGAAAGAACACTATATTGCTATTTCAGTGGCCACTTCTTTCCCATAACACAGTTGGGGAGTTTTGCTGTGATGCACTACATTATCTTAATCCAGCCTACATGCAGCTGATACTCTGCAGGAGTCCCCCTGACAAAAGCAGCTCACGCAGGCTGCCTGTTGGCAACTGGGGGAAGAAAAACAACAATCAACTTTTATAGCCATGTAAAGATAGTTACCCTACGTTAACTGGCAATTGCTTCACGTAAATGAAACATGAACACAAACTCTATCTTGGCAAATTCTAAGAAACTGAAAGATAAGTATATAAAGTGAGGAAAAAAGGGAGAAAGTGCTGCTGCATAGTGTCAAAGGGAACAAAGTGAAAAATATTTCTCAGTTAGCAACAGTAATTACAAACCCAATACTTGTCCTTAGCAAAGAACAAATAATAAATAAAAAACCACAAGTTAAGAACCCAATACCACAATACCATCTTGCTCCACATCAAGACCGAGCTGCAGCTCTCTCTCCAGAAGCCCTCCTTCAAAAGCCATTAACCTTCAAGCAAGTCTGCTGCCTCACATTAGATACGTGTTTAGGAGAACTATACTTTAAGGGAATCTCAATAAAACAGTCACAGAAAAAAAAAAAATATATATCTGCTGTATTACAGCGTAATACTGTCATGACTCTCACACAATTCTAGGTTCTCAAAACAGAACTGACAGACATTTCTGTAATCTCTGATATCAAAAATAAGTGAAACCAGGGAATTACATGTTGCTTTAATTACAGCTGGATACTTACAGTGGAATCAGGTAGTTCTGCACTCACTCAACCCATTGTGCTGCACGCCACCATCAGTCCATTGCTGGGTCTAGCTCTGGCTATTCAGCAGGTTTCTCTCTTGTTTAAAAGCATGACAGTCCTGTAAATTATCAGAAAATAGGATTACAGTGACATTTAATATATACTCAGTTCTTCAAAAACTATGCATTCCTTATCTGAAACATGCATTCTGGTATTTTTGTTCTTGGTCCCACCTCCCAGCTTTGATGGCTAGTTCCATTCTATTTCTAGTTTCATTGGTTTGCGACAAATTCCAAAACTCAAAGGAACTAAAGAATACACCGCAGAGGGAAAAGCAACATATTAGGAATTTCATAACTAAATATTCTCCAAACATGTATCTGTAACTCTTCCTCACTCTGTCAATCAACACAACCTCCAACCTGATATGGGTTTGCCTATTGGTTTTAATCACTTCTTTCAAGGAGATTCAGGAATGGTAAATGCGACCCATTCACACTTCATTTTCCTCAAGACTTAACTAAATAAAGCAGAATGGACACAAAACCAAACACAATCACTCTTCTTTCTCTGTATCAGTAAATTAAGCCACAGCTCTTCCACTAAACATGATCAGCAAGAAACCTGAGAAAATCCTATTTAGGTAACTCGCTTGGGTGTTATCTTCCCTTATCTCCTTTTTTATAACAGCTAATATTTAAGAAAATTATACATCAAATGAGAAGAAAATCACCTTGACAACAGATACTTTCATGTGGAAACTGACATGAAAATCCCACTAAAGCCCATATTCCTTTGATAAAGTTAAAAATCACTGCAGACCACATGATGTTACTACTACAGTCTCTATTCTCCTATTGTTAAGGACCCTCCACTTACAAAAATTTATATCTTCTAGTCTTTAAATACATTAATTCTTATTGACACCAAAGAAAGCTATCTTTTGCTTGAAAAGTAATATTCTCTTCACATACTCAAAATTCATCCAAACTCTAAGTATACAGCAGGCACGCCCTGCGTGAGCAAATGATCCCAGTTCCTAAAAGAATCAAAATGACAAGTTCTGAATGAGTAAGCATCCACTTCAGTAGTCCAACCAAAATTATAGACATAATGTATGTTTGCATCCCATCTCAGCTTTGTTCCTTGGCAATTAAGTTTCTGTTTTGTGTGTCTGTGTGTTCTATTGTGTCTACTTCTTTCCCTCAAATGGCTTTGAAAACTAACTTTCCAAGTACAATTTTGATAGATCTGAAAAAATTGCCTTTGCAAGCTCTGTGCTGGCAGTCTCCAAGCTCTCTTTTCAATCTGGCAGCATTAATTCTTCCTGTTTCTCCACCTCCCCCACGCTGTTAATAGTCAAAGGTCATTTAGTATTGAAGACAGACATAATTAGGTAGACAGAAAGAACTTACCAGGAACAGCCCCCTGATGTCAGAAAACAGAAGCCCATGAAAACATTAACAAACAGGGGAAAAACCAGCCACTTGCTGGGAAAAAAAATCCATCAATATTTGGAATCCTGCATTAAAGATGACCTCTGCATCTCACCACAATATAACTGATGACTTCTTATGAGATTAACATTCAAGTTGAGGCATGTGTTTCCCACAACAAATCCAGTAAAAATAATTTTTTACAAGAATCCACTTATCCAATATAGTCAATGAAAAGCTTTGAGCCAAGGAAAATATCTAGGACTGCATATACTAAGTAAGGTCAGGAATCAGAAAAAAAAATAATTAGATAATACCAAACCGCATCTTACGTTAACTATAAAATAGTGCAAAATCCTTACGTTTCATATTACTTGCTAAAGGAACTATTAAAGCTTCCATTAGCCTTCCATCTTCCTCAGTGTCTTTGGTGTAATGTGTTTCATAAGAGATTATCTAAATGTTTATTTTGGATAAATTTCTGTAAAATAAGAAATTGTTTCAGATCCAAACATGACAAAACACACCTTTTTTTTTTAAAAAAAATACTTACAACTAGTTTATTTTCTTAGTTAAAAATACTTCTACATACTTAAGAGATGTGATACTTCTGAATATCTATTTCTGTCTGCTTATGAAATCAACAGATGTAGTCATAAAAGAAAATCATTGAAAGCAGCATAATTTGGCTGTGTTATTTAAGCAGTCTTCTTTCCTTTTGTAAAGGATCAGTTATGTTTTGCTAAAACACGAAAGTGGAGTCTACAGTGACATACCAGTAGAATTTTTTATTCCACACTTAAAATCTGAAAGCATTAATTGGCATAAAAAAACCCACCTAAGTCTTTCACTATTCATTTTCTGTCACTTGAAGATGGCAATTATAAAATAAATCTAAAGATATTGAAGTAATACTAAACCAAGCATTAGTTTGTTAAAATAGCATTGCTTTCAAGAAAATTCTCTTAACGCAGTTTCAGAAAACAAGCCTGGCTGAAGACTGAATCTAAGATATATGACATAAAGGCCAACTGAAAGTTAGGCTTTCATTGACAAAAAACAAGAAATAGCTCAGATGCAAGAGCTGAAAGAACTGGGTTTGTTAATCTTAAATGACTATGCTAAGGACTGATCTTGTTGCTCGGTTTCACTGCCTAACGGGAAAATACAGAGAAGATGGAATCAGACTTTCCTGCAAGGCAAACAATGAAAAGACAAGAGGCAAAAGAGACAAGTCACAGGAAGGTAAATCCAAATCACATATCAGCAAAAAAGCCGTTCACAAAGAAAATGCTTAAGCATTGGAACAACTTGTCCAATTGGAACAACTTGTCTCTGTGCCCAGACAAATTAAAAACTCAGGATGATGCTGAACAACTTGCTCTAAACTGGCTCACTCTGCTTTGAGCAGGGATTTAGACAAGATTATCTGTGAAGATTCTTCCCAATTTACAATATTCTATCACCAGAGTAATTCCTTATTCTAAAAGCTGCATGTTTTCCTTGACATCATTTCCATCCAGTCCAAGCTAGAGTCTACGAATATCTAAGTGTATCGTTCCAAACCCCATCCTAAATGTCTTAGACTAAGTTTTGCACGGTTGTTCAAGAAGCATTTGGACAACACCTGGATGTATGGTTTCACTGTTAGGCCTGCCCTGTCTGAAGTCAGGAGTTGGACTCCATGATCCTCAAAGGTCCCTTCCAACTCAGGATATTCTGTCATTCTATGTTACAGCATGATTATATCTAAACTTCTACTCATAGCAATTTAAGCTGTAAGAGATCATTAAAATTACTTAGTCTGATCTTCAGGTTTTAGTGACAGATCTTTAAATTTCACCCAGTTGTTTGTGTGTTGGCCTCAAAAATGCATCTCAAAATGAACACAGGATGTTTTTCCTGAAACATAACAGAGACATCTGAAGTCTCCTGCTTTCCTGCTCCAGAACTGCATCCTAATTTCTTATTTAAAGTATCTCAGCTTCAGTTTCATTTGTCTGTACTCTGACTATAACTGCAGCTTTACCAGGAGAACCTGATGGTCTGTGCAGCACAGCTTCCACATCCCACTCGGAAAGCATCTGCTGGACATAAAAGGCACAAATTGCTAAATCCAACTCTAAGGTCTTTAAGGCAAGGAATATCTTTCCACATTCTAAGAGGGGCCAACCTAGATTTTTTTTCAAGCCTACATATGTTCCATTTTTGGGGTTCTGAACAAGACGCTAGAGACGACAGGGATGCCGTGGTTCTACAGCTGAGAATTTCAACACTGGTTCCTTCTCCGCCACAGCCAAAACCTCAGATGTACTGAAACGTGCTGAAGTCCAACCAAAAACTACCCGAAGTGATCTGAAAACAGATCTCAAAACCCAAGGCTCTTAACAGCATCTGCACGAAGTCATTCACGTGATATGCAAATAATTTTAAAATTTATTCCAAAAGTCCAGTGGAGGCTGTGGCCAAGCCCAGGCGATTCTCGCCTGCCCCAGTACCCGACACGCACGTCCCACAACGGCCACGCCGGCCCCGCCAGCGCTGCCCTACCAGGCCGTCCCGCCCCGAGACCCGCACAGACGGTGAACTCCGGCCGGGCAGGGGGCGGCGGCAGCGGGGCTGCCCGGCCCCGTATCGGCGCGGGCCTCTCCCAGGGCCGCCCTACCGGCCCCACCGCCGCAAGGCCGCGCGGCAGCCCCAGGCACCCGCCGCCTGCCCCAGGCACCCGCCGCCTGCCCCAGGCCAAGCCCGGCCCAGCGGCGGAGGAGGCGGCCCCCCCGCCCGCGCACCTGCCCCCGGGCCGCGCCGGGGCCCGAGCGCCGCCGCCGGCAGAGCCGGGCTGCGCCCCGCGCCGCGCTCGCCGCCGCTCCGGAGGGCCAGACGCCGTGGGCCCCCGCTTCCCGCTTCTTCTCCGGCTGGGCCCGTCGCCGCAGGGCTCCGCCCGTAGGGGGGACGGCGACAGGCGAGGGTGGGGGGGGTCGGCGGCGGCGGAGGGGCCCGCAACCCAGCGGGCGGGCGGAGGGGACGGTCCCGCCGGTCCCACCAGGCTTGTCCTCGTCTCACCTGCCCGGGGACAGCAGCCCCCAGCGTCACAGCGGCTGCCCCCGCCGGCACCGGCGCAGGGGCGCCGCCGCCGAGGACGAGGCCCAGGCCCGGCCGGGGGGACAAGGGGCGGGGCCGGGGCGCGCCAGACTGACGGGCCCATCGGCCAATCGCCGCTCTGCTCGGGAGCGCTCACCAATGGGCGCGAGGCGGGAGCGCGCAGCCACTGCGCAGGAGCCACCGCTGGCCGCAGGTGCGCGGGGACGGCCGGGGCCGAGCCGGGGGCGAGCCGGGGCCGGGCCGGGGGCAGCCGCTCCGGGGAGGGGGGCAGCCTTCGGGCGCCGCGGTACCCCAGAGCCGCCGCCGGCCGCGGCCGGATCTGCGCGTTACCTGCTGCAGCGCGGCCTGGAACTCGCCTTTTCCAAAATACCAATGAACCCACAAATACCGAAAACCCCCGAACAGACGCAGGCTCGGGTGCACGGACGAGCCCTCGCGCTGCCGTCAACCGCGGCGGTGACACGGCGCTCCGCGCGCTGACGGAGGCCCGTCGGCGTGAGACCGGCCCCGCCGCGCGCGGGGCGCGGCCCGTCACCGGAGGAAGGTGCGTCTTCCCCCGGGGCTGCGGCTGCTCCGCAGGCGGAGTCCGGCGGCCGGGGCTGCGGCGGCAGCGCCGTGGGAGAACGGCGGGGCTGGGGGCTGCGGGCGGGACTGACCCCCGTCCGACGGCGGGCGAGGAGCGGCGGGCGGGAGGCGAGAAGCCGGGGGCGGGTATCGGAACCGCCCGGTGTCCGGAGCGCGTTCCCGAGCGGTTTGTCCAGTCTCCTGCTCACCCGTGACTGCCAAATCCAGAGCAGTTTGAACACGTGCGGACATCTCAATTAAAATTGTATGAGCTTTCTTTCCAAAGCAGAAAGATTCATTTGAGAATAAACTGTAAAAACAACTTTAAACATAGATTTGGGATCTGCTTGTGAATGCTGGTGGTCACGAACCCAATATCCACATCAAGGCCAAATGCCCTATGTGGAAAGGTATTTTCCCTACATTTCCCCTCCACACACCCCCAAAGGGGTTAAGAATGAAAATTATTTTCACATGAATCTCCAATCATTTCACAGGTACAGAATATTCCTTACTTCTTAGAGTTAACCGTATTGGTGCTGCTAAGCTTCGTACACTTTCCTCTAAAACTTTTAGCACTAGACCAAGAGTACAGCATTCTCTGGCAAAATGTTTTCCACTCTGTCCTATATCACTAGGCTGGGACATTAAAACAGCAGTTCATGGGCTACAGCCCTCCTAAAAATAAAATATCTATGTGTATGTGGTATATATATGGTAAATACGGTAGATATGTGGTATTTCCACAAGGACTCAGAAAAAACAATCTGAAAGTTGCTTCTTGTCCTAATAATGATGAGATTCTAAGTCAGAGCTTCCCAACTGATGTAGTAAGTACTATAAAGTGTCACGGTGCACTCCAACGCAGGTCTTGTACATTACAGCACGCACCCTCTGAAATCCTGGGTATGAACACTGCCCTGCTATGAGTGGAATTACTCAACAGCTTCTCCTGTTGAAGGTACCACCATAAACAAAGATTAGAAACTTCTTTTTTAGTTCCTGTTTCAGGCTTTGGCTATGTACAGCAGCTTAAATTATCCCTATGTAACATATATTTTTTTAAATTGGCCAGCACCCTCTGGTGGAAAAAAATGCAGAGACAAGATTTAGGGTTGTACCGTACTGAGTTATTTGAAAAGGCTGGCAAAATGGATAGCCAAATAAGGTCCCTTTAGACAATGCTATCAGTCATATTGTTTCCAAAAATTTTAATGAAATGTTTCTGTCCATAGTTCATCTGACATTTGAATGTTCAGTTTACATTTTTCTTAAATCCATGTGCAGTACAATTGAGATTTCAAACAGTTAATGAAATGTAGCATCCGTGGGATCAGGCTGCATTTTGCCTGCATGATTATTGCTGAAAGAAAAATTCTTTGATATGTCATGTTCATGGGTTATTCTAGCTTCCCCACAAGTTGTTTCCAAGAAGTTTATATTATGAAAAGTTAAACAATGTGGAGGGTGTCTGCGTGTGCACAAAGTCCCTCCTCTTCTTTCTTACAACCCCCCTCTAAGTACTGAAAGGCTGCGATGAGGTCTCCCTGGAGCCTTCTCTTCTCCAGGGTGAACCCCCCCCAACTCTCTCAGCCCCCCCTCCCAGCAGAGAGGCTCCAGCCCTTCCAGCATCTCCATGGCCTCCTCTGTCACGGCTCCAACAGCTCCATGTCCTTCTGATGTTGGTGGCCCCAGATCTGGAGGCAGCACTGGGGGGGGTCTCCCCAGAGCAGATCAGAGGGGCAGAATTCCCCCCTTGCCCTGCTGGCCACGCTGCTGGGGATGCAGCCCAGGGTCTGGGGGGTTTCTGGGCTGCCAGGGCACGTTGCCAGGGCATATGGAGCTTCTCACCCACCAACACCTGCAAGTCCTCCTCAGGGCTGCTTTCCAGTCATTCTCCACCCAGCCTGTACTGATACTGGAAATTATAAATTATTATAAATTGCTTGCTTTAATAATAGCATTATAAATAGCAAACTATCAAAATGCATCAAAGATAAACTGGCACTGGACAAATAAGTACAAACCGATACTGAATTGTCAGTTGTTAAATTCAGGATTAACATTCCTCTTAGAGTAACAGAACTTTGCATCTCTTAGTAGGTTTTGAGATAAGCTCTGTCAAAATTTCTACTGTTGCTTTCTGATTCTACTGTCCTCTGATCCCACCCCCACATTAGGCTTTGCACGACGATGGCAACATCTTTCCTTCTGCTGACTCTGCTACATAAACAGTAATTTCCAGCAAAGGAGAGATACAGCAGTGCCGAGCAACAGCCCGTAAATCTTTCTATTACAGGAAGATCTATACACCACAGCTAGAATAGATTTAGAATGGTGGGTACACATAAAACAAAAGGTAAGTACCTACTTATAATATTTATTCTACTGAATTTACAGGCAGGGTTTAGGGAAGCAAGTCATACTATGTACAAAAGTAGAAAAAAATGACCCAAACAAAAATAGTCTCGATAAGTGGTTCAGGCTTAATGTTATCTTGGATCAAGAAGTTCCAGTTTTTATTTAAAATGATGATCTATTAAGTAGTTTCAATAACCGAACTTGTGTGTGTGTGCATTTGTCTGTCAGCATTGCTTGAAACTGATGGAGAGAAAACCTTTTTCAGGCTTTACCAAATTCTGCTTCGGAAAAAAGTTACTTTAATTTATGCAAGACAATTCTTTTATTGGATATCTCTGCGGAAGTAGCTGAAAGTATTTTCCAAGTTATTAGGTACAGACTCTAAACAAGCAGGTAAGTTTAAGTTTAACCACACGTACTGTACTATGGCACTGTAGTTATTGCCATGGATTGCAACTTTAAACAAATATGCGCTACCCAAGGTCAGTGGTGCTCCCCAAGTAGAACTAGATGAAGTGAATATCCTGTGCAGCCAAAATGCAGCATGAGGTTAGCTAAAAAAAAAAAAAGGGAGTTTAAAAAAAACCCTGAATAATTTCTTAAGTGTTATGTGTGAAAAATATCAGATTTATTCTGATAGTCATTTTTTAAATCTTAAAATAAGCTGGTATACACCACCACAATATCTCTTATTTCCACATCTCCATGTGGACAAAACAGGTGGAGAAGGGGCCTTTGAAACCAATTGATGCAGGCAATTGACCTACATCATCTCAGATTCCACCGAGCCCAGTGGAACTCCCTGTCTTTGTATCAGAAAAATTTTCTTTTCTATAAAAGGAGAGAAACCACTTTTAAGAAAGATTATTCAGATACTGTGAAGTCTTCTGATGTATTATGAATAGCTCTTGAAGTGACAGACACCATATTTTTTTACATGGTGTGAGAATTTGATTATAACATCATTACTTCAGCTTTATTTGACAAGCTTGAGAAGTTTTGACCCATTAAACCTACAAACACAGTTTTCTAATCTTTTGGCTTTGGTCATGTCCCTTCATTGTTTTCCCAAGTTTTCTCTTCCAAAAGCAATTCTGTGTCTTCACCTTTAAGAGCTTTTCCATTAATCCTCAAGACATCTATTTTCTCACAATCAGATTTCACTTAAAACAGCCAGGGTCACTATGTTCTCAAACAAGCACCCTTGTACTTCCTCTGACACCACCTCACACCCATGAATTCTCCATCAACCTTGCAAAATTGCCTCCAAAATCCATCCTTCAAACCCCTCCTTTGTTTCAATGCCCAGAAAGTCCACTGTAGGTGACTGCAACTTGCCTCTCTGACCAAAACCCTTTTACCTTTTCCCCTCCTGGCAGCCTCTGCCGTCTCTGCTTTTGCGAGGTGCGAGGCTGGGGAAGTGACACTGGAACACGACTGGCTGGAACACGAACCTGGCTCAGTGCCGCGGGACAGACGGACGGTCCCAGCACTCCCACTGCTTTGTGAGCCTTGTTACACTTGGTCATGCAGATCTTCCCCGATACTGTTTTACCCCCTTTTTTTTTTCTCATGCTGAAACTTACCATGTTCAGCAGAAAGGGAGATCTCTTGTACCTGCTCAGGGTCACGAGGTCCTACACACATCCTTCTCGCATGACTAGAAAAAAGCTGTTTGCAGGGTGGGCAGACAAGTAGGAACCTTCATAAAAGCACAACTTTTCTCTACTGCCCTTGACCAAACTCCACTACATTCAGGGCCAGGTGACCAGGACCAGTAGTTTACTGCTATCCATAGTGGCATATTTTCATTTTGTTAGTGCTAAAATTTTGTGCTTTTCAAAAGAATACAATTTTAAAACATACACCCTCCCTCCCCTTCCCCTTCAAAAAGGCAATTTATACGAAATAATGTTTTATTTCATTAACAATTCAAGTTACTTCTCTAATTGCCAGTACCACTCATGCTATAGGGCACACTGCCCAGATGCTGTGTGCACATGTTGCTCTGATAGTGCGAAGACACCTCATTCTTACAGAAAACCACATTCCCAGAAGCACCTGACAGGTTCAGGTTCCACTTCTACCTGGAAGAAGTTCCCAGTTACTTTCCCTTCCCTCATCACTCCCTAAAAGTTTGGTGCCCTTAGGAACATTAGCTGTTCTAAATGATAAATGTAGACCTTTAGAACTTAGATCTTACGCAGCATTGTAAGCAAAATACAGCAAGTTTGTTTTGCTTGACTAAAGAGCAGCCAACTGTGGAGGTTGGATTCCAGGAGGAAGCCTTACGCTTGCCTTCAAACAGAAACCACTGGGCGATGCCAGGAGCAGCCCCTCCTGTGGCCTCGCCGACTGAAAGTGCTTCCCATGAGGTGCCCTGGTCCATGCCAGGTCTGTGCCCAACCCCGATACCTGCTGCCAGCAAACCAACGCGCCTGCTGAGCATCACGTCGGCTCACGCTCCTCCCGACCCACCCGTCCGCGCAGGGAACAGCCGCGGCCCCGGCACTGCCCGTCTGTGGGCACAGAGAGGCAAGGAAGGAAACAGCCAGTGTTTTCTGCAGGAACGGATGAGCAGCTTGGCATCATGGTCCGCAGACACCACCTGGATGGCTCCCTGACAAGATGAAACAATTCTACCAAATCAAACAAAACAAAACAAAACAAAACAAAACAAAGCAGCGTGGAGGGGAATACACAAAGTACATTCTGTTCCGTCTCTG
>JAOQGH010000007.1:5732547-5745138 GCA_025769975.1 Gallinago jamesoni | reverse complement strand
AAACAAAACAAAACAAAACAAAACAAAACAAAGCAGCGTGGAGGGGAATACACAAAGTACATTCTGTTCCGTCTCTGATTTCCAGCTAAAAGTAACATCACATTTATTCCTCTCCTCACAGCCATGTCTTCTTTACCCCATTCTGCATTACTCGGATTTTCAGGGGTTTTGAACAGATGTTTTGCCAAAACACTGAAGTCATTCTCAACCTGCCCATAGGGTCTCAGGGACCCACCAACCCACCCCACCCGCAGCATTACCCCAACCGAGGGGCTCGGACCCCGGCTGCAGGGAGAAATCCTGCCACCATCCACTGATTTCTTGTTTTCCTCTGAGAGTCGGACAAGGTTTTGGGGCACAAACCCCAGATGATCAACGTGGGCAAAAAAGAGAAACTTCAAGAGTAGTTTGTCTCTACAAAGACTTTCGATTCCTCGTTGGCAAAGAGTACTGAACTGCAACTTTTTATAACACTTCAGGAAAAGCATCTAAAATGCAAGTCCCTTTGTAATCAAATATCTAAATGTAGACACTGACACCATAGATTTGCTCTAGAAGCATTTTAATTTACAAACAGCAATTCCCATTGACTTTATACCATAAAAAAAGCAATTTACAAGCAAGAAACAATTTCATCAGAACAAAATAAAGCAGCACTGAAATATTCATGTCACAAATCTAAAAACAAAGTGAATACAAGATTAAAATATCATTTGAATAAATATTTTAAAATTCATGCTATAAAATAATCCTTAATGGCAAGTTATTAATTGTTACAGCATCAGCTTAGCTAGCTTCATTTACTTCATATGGTGATGAAGTGTGGAGTTGTGAGGTTACCGGTTTATATTGCAAGATAATGACATCAAGTCAAGTCATTCAAACTGTTCAATTATTTATCATGAAAAACAATCATACAAATAAAAGTTATTTAAAAATACAATTTTTCAGTCAGAAACAAACACTGTTAAAATCGTGCAAGAGCTCTACCTCTAACCTGAGGGGCAGCGGGAGCCGTCAGTGCCAGCCCCGGCCGAGCTCGGGCCATGAGAAGGGGAGACCCCGCTACGGCACCGACCCCGGCCCCCGCGAGACGCAGGAACACGTCTCCCAGGCTCACTTCTTCCTTCAGCTTTTTTTTTTTTTTTTAAATGTAAACTTGCGTCACTTAAGTTAATGCTGTCACAGGGATGTGCAAGTAGTATTAAATCTACAATATTAAATACAACTATTCTGGCACTTGTTAAAATATACGTAAAATGCACACAGATTATAAACTTTGAACATTTTGAATGACTTTACTAAACTTCCAATTCAATCACTGAGTATTATGAAATTTACAATTAATGAAATAAACAGATTCATATAAAGAATTTACATAATTCCCCAAATACTTTCAAATATAAAATTTAATAAATAACCCTGACCAGTCAAAAAGCACCATTCAAGGGTAAAATTCCCTTGGAAAATAGATTAGGTGTTGCATATTTGAGTCCCTTTCAATGGTTTCATGTGAAACCTGTTTAGAAAAATGACAATAAAAGAATCACAGTAAACTAATACAAAAAATTCAAATAAGATATATATATATATTTAAAGGTAAAGCTCATTCAATCTTTTCCCAGCCCTTGATTTTATTCCTGCTGTTCTTCCCATAATTCAGCCTAATCATACTAAGAGGCCTCACTGTTTTGACTGAAAGTAAACCAAAGGCTTCAGCATAAAACAGGAATTTACGCTTGGGAAGACTACGTTAAGAACTATCAATTTAGGCCTACAGTGTCTTCTGCGGAACAGTGAACTGACAGTATCCTTTATGCTATTGAAAGGTTTCATGCTAAAAAAGCAGAGCCAATCTTGAGGCCTTATTGACCAAACTGAACTTTTAATATACTGTAAGTATTTACAAAGCTATTTTCTAAATGTATTTACAAGTTTAAAAGAAATAGCGTGGAAGATAACTGATTAAGAAAATTAAAGTAACTGTTTAAAACCACAAACATTAGCAAAGGTATAAAATCCTTTATTTTCACATTTTCACAGTTTGTCATAATAGGTTAAACATCTAGAGGAAAGGACACTGTCACTGTTTTCACATTTGTCTATAATTAAAAAGGTAGATTAAGAAGAGACTCAATTATGAACCAGCCTATATAATTTCATGATTTATTCTGCTGTCAAATATTACTTCACGTATTTTATTGACTTCTGCATTTATTGTAAATGAAATGTGTAACAGTTCTGTGCTAACTTAAAACTGTACAGACACAAGACACCGTACAGTACTTCCATAATTTGCTTAAAATGACACAGCACACTCTGTTCTGGTGACTTGTGAAATGAACTTCAACCCGAAAATGCTTCATGTTTCATGACAATGTTGATCCTGGCAAACCATTATGTGACAAGGCACAATTTAATTGCTGTCGCCAGGTTTGAAGTTCGTTTTCTACCAGAGTCACACACTTTGCAAGTGTAAATGTGATGCTCGGTGGTGTTCTACGCTCACCGACGCACGCACCCTCTGAAGCACGGCTGCCCTTCACAGCCCCGTGCTATGGCTTGATCATTGTGAGCACTGCGAGCAGCGCAAGGGGGAAATGGCCTATCGACACCAAGAGGAGCAAGCGGAACTCGCGGAATCATGATTTTGTAGAAAAAGGGATCATTTCCTGCCCCTTAACAGTCCCGTTACAATGTTTTGAACCTGAACCTGTACAATCAAAGTGATGGTTTTTTGTTTGTTTTTGTCAGAGACAATTTTGGATAAGTCACTCTTTGGTAAACTCAAACCATTTAAATACATTTACAAATACAAAGAACCAGATTTAAATAATGTTAAGATTGTGACACACAGAAATTCAAGAAATATAACAGTAGTACCCACATCCTGTTGTCCTCAACTCATACGTCCATGGATAAGGTCACACCAAAGGCACCGCAGCACAGGTCCAAGACAAAGGGTTAAGAAGAACTGTACATTTCTTGGATTTTGCCTGTCTCAAGCTTAATTCATCAAAACACTTTTTTTTTTTTTTTGCATTTAATTACGTAAAACAAACATTTAGGAAAAAAAACAGTATCAGAAACACCAACATGTTTTTAGGTGGGTAAACATACAGACTACCTTCCCTAGACACAGACACACACTTTCCCTCACTGCAAACAAAAGTTCTGTCTTTGCTTCAAGGAGAGAAACATCTCCCCACCCTCTGCCTCTTCAATTACACAATTTTAGGACAAAGAGGCAAATCACGTACTCAGTTTAAGAGAAACTGCTCCAATGGAGCAGGTGGGTTTTAAAACACTGTAAATCTGTACTTCATGAAATTAATTCTTATTGCAGACGGTCACAATATTAAGAGCTAGTGTATTTAATAAAGCTACTGCGCAAATATGCCCCAACTTCCCAGGAGCCAGAAAAGCTTACAAGATAGCAAACCTACCTCTTTGCTTTCCTGGAGTTTAGGAATGAGCTTTTGTTTTCTAAATTTCAGGAGTTAAACAGCACGTTCACAGGTGTATTTTCAATATTTGCTAAACAAGCTTAAAGCCCAATTATTTAAAACCTGTATTTTAATCAACCACGTGATTAATTTAATTCTGTTCATCAGGTAGAATCTCACACAGTAGTGTTTGCCAGTTCATGCTTTTGAGGTCTCTTAAGCTATCGGTTTGTGTTTTCTCTTGTGGTGAGGGCGGTTTTTTTTGTTGGGTTTGGGTTTTTTTTGTTTGTTTTGGATTTTTTCCTTTTTTTTTTTTTTTATTTTGCTTAACTGTTACCATTAGGTTTCACATTTAAATATTATACTGACCTAAATGATGAAGTTAGCACCATATTAAAAGGAACATTTGGTGAAACAAAAAGATTTAGAGTATTTTTGAAGTTGTTGGTAGTTCCTTTATGCAGAAAACAACCACTGAAAATAGTAGGGAAGCCATTAGCAACTCTGTAATACTCACACATGAAATAACAGACATATTGCTCGAAATTCCCATAGAGTATTTGTTTTTATACAAAAAAAAGTACAAATTCCAAGTGCTGATGCATCACTTGGAGCTTTAAGTAGGAAGTCAATGTGCACCTGAAAACAGCTCTCTGTGAAGAGACCTATTAAAACACTGCTTGGAAATACTGTAGTTTAAACTACATCATCTCTCTCGGGTTTTAACCAACCACAAAGAGTGATGAAGTTAAAGTTAATTACCTGGTATGGTTCTACAGTACGAAATGAAGGTAGATTCTGAGGCCAGCAAAAACACATTTAAAACCACAATGCTACTTTTAGCTTTGCTAATTATTTGTTTTTTAAATATATATATATAGATATATCTATCTCTATATATATAAAAAGGTCAGCACCACAGGTTGTCCAGCTTGCATTCTAGACAACTAACAAAACCCCTCAACAATTTAACCATAATTTAATAGATTTATGGCATTTGGTTTACATATGTTATAAAGCAAAGCTATTAAAATAAAGTGATTCACTTTGCTCACTTCCGCACACAAAGTAATAGTTTAATAAAATGAAAACCAAACAACATTCTTTTAAAACCAAAACTATCCTCCTGAAGTCTGAAGTCCTAGATTCTAAGCAGAGAGGAGACCAGCAGTTGAAAGTCATACATAGTATAAACCTTGATGTACTTTTACATTCACCTCAACCGGAATAGGAAAAGTGAGAGCATTTTATATATATAAAGCAAATTTATATATATAAACAGACTATCTACCAAAGCCAGTTAGTAAAAGCAAACAGATTTCATCGTGACACACAGAAGGAATCAAAGTTCCAATATTCTCTCTCCCCACTGCTGTGTAGCTCATTACCAGCAACAGGATTTAGGAAATAAAGGAGATTAGAGCTTCTCGGTGTGTCCAGCAGAGCTGTCAATCTTATTCTACTATCTTTCTCCACTGGAATTTGTGTCTTGCCAGATCAACCAGTGGGGACACTTCAGCAGACTCCTCCTATCCTTTCCCCAGCACACTGTCTTCTACATTTTGAGCATCTCCAAAGGTAAAAAACAAAACCAAAACAATCCAGCCTCCTTCAAAAACAAAGAATACTTATGTAATTCTTCTCCAGAAACCATTTCAAACTGATTTCCAGGAGGTCAGGAAAATTAAAAGGCTGTTATACTTGTACTGAAGATTACTAAAAGAATAGCAGATTTTAAAAAAAATACATTAGTAATGTGCTTGTTTGTGTTGCACTTAGAATGTAATATTTTAATCAGATGCATTAGACATTGCATGAATTTCCATACTAGAATCCATAGCTTCAGAAGCTGAAGCATCATTATCTACTTTCTGTTCCACAAAAGCTTCTGTTCTGTCTGGAGACTCTACCCTGTTTCTTACTTCTGTTACCCCAGGGTGATTTTTTCGCAAATGCTGGTTTAGTGTACCCTGGAAAGGAAAACATTTTCCACAGATCTCACAGCGAAAGGGCTTGTCATCT
Organism: Gallinago jamesoni; assembly: GCA_025769975.1. Lineage (NCBI taxonomy): Eukaryota > Metazoa > Chordata > Aves > Charadriiformes > Scolopacidae > Gallinago > Gallinago jamesoni. Next base: position 5,739,670 of record JAOQGH010000007.1, on the reverse strand, counting down.
GTGTGGCCACGAATATGATACTCAAGTTGGTCCTTGCGGGTGTATTTCTTCCCACAAAACTTGCACACGAAAGGAGTTATTCCCATGTGCAACCGCATGTGTCGATCAAGGCTCCCTTTCTGGTTGAAAGACTTTCCACAGTAAATACAAATGAGCCTCTCATTGTATGGATACCAGTGACCCCTTGTATTTCTTTCCCGTGGACTATTCTCATATCCTGGGTTACTCACCATGGCTTCACCGTCAGCCCCTTGCACTAAGCCCTGGACATCACCGTGCAGGTGACTGGCGGGTACCCGTTTCTGGCGTGCACGACCCCCTCGGAAGCAGCTCAGCATTGACCTGGAAGGGCTTGTATTGCTCAGGCTGCCGAAGGTTTCGGACACGCCTGCAGCCTGTGACGAGCCATGGGTAAACGAATAGACATGCTGTAAGACAGACCCATAGGAACCAACATTGACTGCCACCACTTGCTCTCCATCCACCATCTCGGTGTGGTACCCGTCATCGCCCAGGGAAGAGCTGTCTGAGCAGCTTGGCCGCTCAGACTTCTCCATTTTAACTTTCACCTCTGCAATCTGACTTTCCCTTACTATCAGGTCTCCTTGCTCATGATCCCCTTCAATCTGAATCTCATATTCAGAGATACTCCCACTGCTTCCTCGATCCGAGTGCCCTTCTTCTTGCAGACGGCTGCGCAGGGCTTTGCCCGGAGCAGTTTCCATCCTGAGGTCACCGCCCGCTGCCGACTGTCGCACCTGAGAGCAATAGGGGGGAGAAATCTCAATGGGATTGGCAAAGTAACTGCTGTCTTTGACTCCATTGCGATTTTCTGAATTGTCTTCAGCACCAACCGTGACAGAGTCGACATCACCAACACTGATCTTGGAGTGAATGCTCTCCAGTATCTGTGTGCATTTGTCAATGACGCACTGCATCTGCAGAAAGCTGGCTGCGGTGAGAAAGCTCACAACGTCCTTCAGCTGTAAGGACATCCTTCCAGTGTAACAAAACGACAGCAACTGCTCAAAAACATTGGGATTTTTAATAACTGATATTGATAAGCCACTCATGGTGCTTAATGCCGAATGGTCACGGAAATAGGGAGAACTGGCGGCTAAAACGGCTTTATGAGCTCGGAACGGCTGACCCTGAATGTGCACAATTATGTCACACAGCTTCCCTTGCAGGCGGAGCTCATTCAACTGGCTCAGAACAGTGTTGCTGTACTCGGGCACATCGAACTGAATGAAACTGCTGCTGTCCATTTCTACTGATGTAAAGAGCAACCTGAAAGAAAAATGAGAAGATTTACAACTGAGACCAAACACAGTTTTCCATTTCAAAACCGAATGCTTGTACACATTGAAGACAAATCACCACATTGATCTGTTTAATGTGCGTTACAACAAAACCCTTGGTATAATTAGTTGATATAATACAAAGAATAGAGCCTTAGCCTACCAATTTCTTGCATTTCTATAATTTGAATTATCCCTCTGCAACATTCTCAATTCAGTTGTCCATTAGAGTCTCCCTGGGACAGTCCATGTGCTCAAAGGAGCTTCGCAATTTTGCTCCCCGGTAAGAACTGCAGAACAATATCCCAACCTTCCCCAAATAATATTCACTTTATAGTCACTAGACAAGTTAAAAACTTCAGAACCTTTAGTAGGTTTTCAAGGCAGATACTACACTGATACTTGCAGGGAATTGCACTATTACATTGCTCAGGAATTACTTTTGGAAGGTATTTCATCAAGTTTGAAACACCAGGTAAAGAAAAGCCACAGGCACATATGTGTGTATGTCTGTATGCATACACACACAAATATTAAAAAAACCCATGCCATATGTCATATTTATGTCAAAGGAGACCAATATACTACACCAGTGACATTTCTGTTTAAACATTTACCCCCTTAGAAAACAATCTCAGTAATTATTTTAAAAAGTAAAAATCAATCTTTCAGTATTCACATCACAAAACAAGGAAATCCTAATGAAAGGAAACATTTAGTGTGGACTCAATTCCAAACTATTTACCCAGTATGTCAGAGGTTCCCAGATAGTAATCAATTTGTGTCAATATTTGAGGCAGCATTTGAAGGAAAAGTGTTTGAGCCACTCACGGACTTTCAATTTTTTAAATTTCCATTTGTGACTTTAATTTTTTCTTAAAAAAACAACCCATCATGATGTGAACTTTGAAGCTCATCTGACACAGCAGTGATTTCCTAGCTGGAATGATTTGACATTTAAACTCTAACCTAACTCAAAAACTGTGGCTGCTCAGACTTGCCTGACACACTGTGAGAGGATGCTCCAAGAGGCTTTAGAGAAGTGTGTACATTTCAAAACAAGATCTAAAGAAAAGCACTTTACCAATTTTTCACAGAGCATTATCATAAAGAGCACACGGGCATGTGAGAACGTCTATCTGTAGTAGACGTCACCTCACACTTCCAAGACCGAGCCCCTAATCAAGCACCCAGCAACCCTCAGACTTTTACTACTATTCTTGTTCTAATTAATGCAGAAGTCTAAACACACAATGTTGCCACCGTACCTGTTTCTCCAATTGAACAAACAGATCTCAACATCATCCATTGACTTCTGATGCAGGAAGCATGTCCAATGTATCACAACATACTAGCGGACTTTTTTTTTCTATTTATGTCTTATGTTACATGCTGTAATGGGACATATGAACAATTTAAATCAAATTATGAAAATTCAAGCACTCTCAAAACAAAATCAACAGGTAGGAATATGATAAAAACCCCACAAGGAAGAACTGGAGCTGTATTAGTGGACAGTCTCTTAAAACTAACATTCATAATCTTGACAAATGGAACTACTTCTTGGCAGAGAAACAAGGCATGCAGCTTCCTGACTTGACTAGAATTACATCTGATTTAGAAAATGGTCAAAAAATCTCACACAGCATTCAAAATCAGGTTATCAGAGTTGCTAAAATTGTTCTGTAAGTTACCAATGTATCATAGATGAAAATGGGTGAGCCAGACTTCATTTGAGTTTTTACAGTTGTTACATAAAAGCAGGGGAAAATACATTCTACATGCTCTTATATCTGATGAGGGAAATAAGGACTAAAGGGTGGTTAACAGAAGTGAGATGATGGCAGCCATCTATACAAAGGTAGCTTTGAGAGGAGAGATCTTTTATTCAGCGAACAAAGCTACAAAACACCTCAGAGCTTGTGAGCTGACGTGAGTCAGAAATCAAACATTACACCAAACAATAAACCCAAGGGAACAGCGGAGCAGGCAAAGGACAGAGGAACCACGTTTTCTGAGCACCCTGCAGAGCCCTGCTGCCGTGCGGGACGCAAGGCTCAGCGGGCACACGTTTGCCAGCCCCCCATCCATGGCCAGGGTGGCTCCCTCAGCCCAGCCCTGCGTCCCTGGGGCTCAGGAGCCAGGCAGAGGGGACACATCAGGACACTCCTGATGAAACTGCTCTCTGCTGAGAGGAGGAAGAGCTGTGTGGACCTGAGGCGACAAGCTGCTCAGGATGAGGACTGTGTGCAGGCTACAAGACCGGTCCCCAGCAGCCATGATTGGTCATTCCTGCATCATTTAGGATCTTTGAGCTCAGGAACCAGATCTTGGTCAAGCCTCACACAAATCCCACCAGAAATTACTCCTTTTTTTGGTGTGTTTAGAATGTACAGAAAGTTTGTCATATATAGAAAGCAGCCCCCCTCCTTGTCCCATACTTTCCCAAGGGCAAGTGGCAGCAAAATGGAGAACAATTTAGTGCAGGACAAAATATTAAAATACAAACTGTCACCACTAGCACTAGGTCCAGACAGAATGAATGAATTAAGGATAGGCACCCAAGTAGAAAGAAGTTGGATGCTTTATGCTCTACCATGGAAGAAAAAAAAATAGTTCTTTTGATTACGGAATCTTAGCATCTCTGGGTGAATTCACACTCCCTAGGACAGGGCCACACATTGAAAATGGACTGTGAACATGTATCACAAGAACCAGGAAGAGAGGGGTGCCAAGAGGAAAGGGACCCTCAGCGGTCCTTGCCCACCTCATCTCTGTTAGAACAGGTAATTATCTCCATAAGCATATGTATCTATTGATAAGCAATTCTACATCCTTGTCATCAGACTTGTTTCCTCTATCTTTTGGGAAACAAAGCTTATTCTCCTAAAACGTTAGGAGTAAACAGCACAGATCCTGAAAGTGAGTGGAGTGTATGATGGAGTTAAAGGTCTGTAAGTCTGGCTGTCAGGGTAGCAGATAAGCAGTGAAAACCAGAAATAGGGATCAAGGGAACATACAGTATTGCTTTGAAAGCAAACAAACAGATCAAGTACACAAAGCACATCCCAAAAAGCAGTAGACAATGAGTTTCTGTACCCATCTGCTCTTAAAAAAAAAAAAGCGAGCAAGCTACATCAAGCACTTGTGACTTTTCCACCTTAGTTTCTTCCTTTGAAGATGCATGCTTCCTGAGATCTTGAAAACATCTGCAGACAGCTGGGGTTAAATAACAAGAATTTTGAACAGGAGCAGCTCTTGAAGAAAGGAACCCCTTCCTTTGCTTTCAGCAAAACTCTGAAACCTCGAGCTGAAGCAGTGCTGGATGTGAAGAGGCTGCCAATAAACGCTGTGCTGGGGAGCAGGCAGAACCACAGCAGAACAGCACCAGGACTGCAGTAATTTTGCTGGGGTTGGTACCAGGGCACCCCAACTTCCTTCTATCAGTTTGGGAAGGCGAGACTGGCCCTTACACAGGTCAGAGAAGCAGGCACCACTAGCAATGTTTTGTTGATAAAAATAATGGTTAGAAGAATAACAATCTAATTTATTCACATAAATCACCAATGTAACTACCTAGAAAATGAAAGTAATCTTTAGATTATATTCCAATACACAAGAAGGTTTTATTTTATTTGCATACAGAAGTTAGCCGCTCCATAATCAAATTCCAGTAGAATTAACCAAAATATTGATCAGCATGGTACCATACCATAACAACACTCAATTATTCATCAATGCTGGCAGGGCAGTAGCTCTTTCAAGACAGTATGATTTAAGGTTGAAATATTTGTGAAACAGTTCTGGAAGATCACTACAGTTTGAAAAGGTTAATAAGAACCCCACGATTTTTTAACAGCTTCCTCCAAGTTGAAATGTCTCCCTAACCTCTTCTCTGAGGTGATGAAAGCAGCATTAAACTGAAGCAGAAAGGTTACTCTATAACACAAGTTAACTTTGGACACATTTGCTGTATGATCTAAAGAAAGTTATCTCTACAGTTAACCAGACAGTCATAAGGCAGCTTTGCTTTTCAAAGCCATGAGAACATAAGTACTTTAATGCACCTAGCAATTCTTCATGGAGTTAGAAGAGATGAAGAGAGAAAAATTAATGTGTAGTCAGAAGTCTAGCACCTTCCATGATATTTCAGCACATACAGAGGTAACCTGTGCTCTTTAGGCCCAAGACCACTTTATAGTAGTTCAGAATGAAGACAATTATACAAACTCAAGCATTTGGGAGGTAGTGAGATCTAAGACAACTCACAGCAATGTTAAATACTCTCACTGTTAAAAAGTAATGCACTATGTTTTGCTTAAGCTTCCACCCGTGCCTGTGGGATAGCGTAATGGTAGATTGAAGTCCTGTAAAATTTAAGATCACCTCTGGGGCAACTGTCTATGAATAGGTCTTCTCTTAACCTTCCAGCATACGTAGATCAAAGTGTTTAAGGCTTTCATAGATATTATGTATGCAAGAAATTGAAGGCTTTCTAGCCGTGAAGCACAGGCAGAAGTAGACACTGAGGTCACTGAGCCCTCGCAATGCTTTGCAGAGCCTCATGCCTATTTCTGTAGGGGAAGATCCAGCCAGACTCAAAAGAATTGTATCAATTCTCTTTGCCTCTGCATTGCAATTATTCATCAGGGTCTTACACAGCAAACGTAGACCATAACACAAATTTACTAGTAGTGGATCACTGCCCTATGTCCTCCAACAAACACATTCACTGAAGTAACCTGTGAACACGAGAGTGACATACATTTAACATTTCTCATTAGATTTCAAAAGAAACTTACTCTAAAAACGATGTGCTATGAAAGCTCCTATTTCACTTAAAAAGACAAGAATAGATGGTGACAAAACATGTTTGGTATTTAATTTTACTGACATCATACAGTAGCAGCAGGGACGCATCATATAACTACAACATGCAGCCGCATGGCTGCCAACATCGTATTAGTTTCTGCTTCTAAGTCTGCACCTGTTTGATTTCCTTCACTCACTGCTGTATGATTCTCTGCTCTCAGAGACAGGTGAATGATACAAATTACACTTGTTTTAACTCACACAAAGGTGTGAGAAAAGTTCCCTTGCATTTTCTTTAGTTAGGTCAGCAACACAGGTTCCTTGGGAAAAAACACGTTACAAATCGCTGCTGTTGTAGCCTGTGTCTGAAAACAGAAATACATAGAGAAGTTAGGAGGATCATAAGGAAAATTAAGACTAAAACAAAAAAAGTTCTCTGTGACATGACAAATGGACACTTCGTACATTACCACTCAGAATACAGAGAAAAGGCAAGAAAAAAAGCAGGTATTTGTATAGATCAGTGTACTCCTCTGCATTTGATAGGTCTCAGTATTTACTGCACCATTGAGAGAATTTAAGACGTAATTGCAAAAATGTATCACCATTCACGAGCATTTTAACTTCGGAATGTGAGCCTATCTGCTGTGATCATGGAAGTCTTAGGGCAAAAATCTTCATCAATCCTTTGGGTTTGCATTTGTCTTAGTCCTCAGATGGCAGCAGCCCCAGTAATCAGTGCCAGGGTACCCAGGACGAGCTGCTGCCAGGTGGTCACAGTCCGGGGACACTTCTAGGACAGTCCTCTTCAAATAATCTTTGAAAACAAGAAACTGATCATCTAATATTTTACCAGCTTATACCTCCCATAACAACAGTGTTATAATCTCTTTTAAAAGCCAACACATGGTGCCCTTGGAGAGTGGAACTGCTGCTTCCCTGAAAACCAGGCGCCGAGGTATGGCACGTGTCCCCCCTGGCTGGAAAACCCATTTCAGTATCACAGCCCT